>JAZDUA010000371.1:1350000-1566939 GCA_038098605.1 Gryllus longicercus | reverse complement strand
CCTGATCATAAGGCACTATTGTTTTAACAGAATTATTGTGTATGCTCATTCATTCTATTGTTTAATATATGTAGGAGTAATGATTAATTAATTGGCATATTTGTTTTTTATTTTGTATATAATGTCTCTTACAACCCCTCTGCTTGGTACTACAGAATTAGGATTTGCTTTTTAAATAACTTAATGTATTGGGAAAATTCTGATGAATTTTCATTTACAACTTTGCATTACCTTTAAATGTATGTGTGAAAGAAACTGGTTGTAAATTCATATATTGAATATTTTTGGAGCATAATAACACTAGTTCTGGAATATTTAGTCTTTGTGTGTTACTACAATGATAACAGAAGCAATATTACCTTTGCAACAGAAAGCCTCATGAACAAATATTAAAAATAAGATAGTTGAAGTTTCTTACTTATGGGTTTTGTAAACAATATGAACTGCTTCTCACAATATTTTTTATGTAAGACTAGAAGAAAAGAAGTTTTATACAGTTTTTAGTAAACACTTAGTCAAAAATCTGTGTTATCAGTGATGTTTGTTGAAGGAAAATGTTTATGAAACTTTCTGTGAAATCCTTGACATATATTAAATAAGACTCTCTTTTATATTTAGTAGGTATTTTTTGTTAAGATTCATTTTTGTTTTTATACTCAAAAGCTTTTTTAATTCTTTTTTACTTGTTTTTATAATATTGATATTTTTTGTTCATTAGCTAGAAGTAAAGCTTTTTTTCTTTTTTGTCCATGTCTAATGTATTGTCATATGATTGTCTTTTGTCATGAGTATTGTCATGTACTGTCAAGTCTGTCTAATGAGTACTGTCCTTGTATTGTGCCATTGTGTCTGTCCATGTCTTGTCTTAGTAATGTTTAAAACACTTTTTTCTTCAAGTTTTCAATTCTGTGATTAGTTTTTTCATTACTATTTGCCCCTCCAAAGCAACATTCTTCTCTATGGTATCATAGTCCTCTGCAGACAGTGGTAAGACAAAATGTCATGACATACTCCAAAGAAGGCCGATATATTTTTTGGACGGAGAGGGTCTCTTTAAAAGAGTGAAACATAAAATTTCTTCATCGATGCATATGTCCAATGTTCAAATTCCAAAGGTGGAGCAGAGAAGTGTACGTGTTGAAATGAAATCAGAAGAAGTGTCTCAAACTACTATACAAGCTGGTAAAATTACAAAAAAGCTGTAGAGGTTGTTGAAGAGAAAAAGGAACCAAAGTTCAAAATAATTAAGAAGGGTATTCCAAAGCCAAAAGAAGATGAAGAAAAGGGCTTTCCATTTGTGAAGTTGAAGCCTGTAGCACAGAAAGAGAAAGAAAAGGTTGAGAAGGTTCAACTGGAGGAAACACAGGTGAGCCGTGAAGCACGGCCAATCAGTTTTCCAAACCCTTTGTTGTCACAACAATTATCACCCATTAAATGTTCTTTTTCTGTTACCATTGTTCTGTTCTCTTATACCCCGTTCTGCCAGCCAAGGTTAATCCAATTTTTATGTCTCATCTTTCTGTTGTTTCATCTTTCATTTTTTAATGAAAATATCCATTCATTTTTAACACCAGACCTGAAAATTAAATATTAATAAGATACTTGGCTGTCTAGGAGATGCCACATCCTAGACACAATCACAAATGTTTCCACCATCATGCTGTGACCTTCCTCATGGCAAAATATTAATGAGATACTTTACGTTCCCTTTTTCTTTCCAAAATTAGTTTCTTGCTACAACTACAAAATAATGCATTAGTAATGGATCAGTGAACTTTAAAATTAACAGAAAGATTTATTAGAAATAATCTTCAAGTTTTTTTAAAATTGAAATATCCAAAACTTGCTATTTTATTCACATATTCACTATTCTTAAACTGAAATTATACCATGAACATAAATCCTAATAAAAATGGAAATGTGCCCTACATATGTACTCCTAAATTTTGGAACACTAAAGGTAAATTAATCAGTAATTAAGTATGTGAATAAACAAAATCTTTAGTTCTTTTCGAAGGATGTTATGTAACCAACTGTCTATATATTTCAATAATTTGTATATAATTTTTAGCTGTGATGAGGTCAATGTGGTATTAATTGATAAAACATTGGCAACAGTAAACCAGTAGCACTAAAACAGCACATACTTCCCTGTTTCCCCGCAAAATTATGTGAAAATTAATACCCAAATATTTGAAAAATTGTACATGACCTTACTTCAAAATCTATCTTTAAGGAACAGATTTTATTAAGGGAAAAGGCTCTATCTTTAATATTTGTGTTGTAGGAAGACTCCAAAAACATTTTGAACTATTGCAATTTTCGCAAAATCAGGCTTTTCAGCAAACATGAGACCTGCACCATTCTCTTAAACGTCCTTCTCTCTAACCAGTAACAAAATTGAACCAAAAACCATGGAGCCTTTTTTAAAAATTTTATTGGAAAAATGACCTAGGGGCTTCATGTAAAGTGCACCCCAAAATGAAATATCAGTTTCAAATTCAAGGGGTCATGTCATCAGCCAATTGATTGGTGAATATCAACTTTGGAGAAAAGTGGCTGAACGGTTTAGCTGCTAGCATTGTTCACAGATGGACAGACGTTTTGCCGTCATTCGATTTTTCAATATCAAGGACCCACAAAACATGCATTCTGGCTACACCAAGTGAAAGAGGATTTCCCCCCCTAAAATTAGCCATTGGATTTATCCACTTTTTCGTTACTATGGCCTTGTAATAAGAGTTTTTCTGCTGAAAATTCGCCGTTTTTTCACAGAGCATTACATAACTTTCACTCTACTCCATATGGAGAAAGTCAAAACTTATGAATTAGGCAGAGTTTGGCTCACACCATTATTTGAATTCCCAAGGTAATTTTTCTACAACTTCAGTATCAACATCTCTGGAATAAAAAATGCCCTGTATTATCTGCGTTCCAATTTAATTTGTAGAGAAAAACGGCATCTGAATAGCTCAAAGGGTTAAAGGATTGTTGGGATGTACACATTGTCTAAACCACCAATATTCACTAAATGTCTTTTCTTTCACGGCTGGCAGAGTTCTGTGTGTTTCTGAACCATTTGTGATCTCAATAAACTAACAGATCAGCATAGTAACATTGAGGGATTCAGTCTCCAATGCTAAAAATAAAATAAAAGATGAATGATCATGTTTTAAAAAATTGAATTTTAATTTCATCTGAAAACATCTTGAAGCGTATTTCATCAAAAGTAATTTTCCTCATTTAAATACTATTAAAAATGTGAATATTTTCAGGGTACAAGCAGGTAAATAAATATCAACAAATATAATGCAGAAATTGAATATCAATTAAATAAACACAATATTTTCAAAATTAAATATTATTCTTTAAATGAAAATTACTAAAAATGTGAATATTTTCAGTCTAAAAGCAGGTAAATAAATAATTGTCATCAAGTATAATGCAGAAATCTGAACTATGCAAATTAAATAAATGCAATATTTCTAAAGTTAAATATTATTCTTTAAATAAAAATATTTTTAAGATTCTGACCCCAAAATTGCTAATGCCTGACTCAATAATTTATTACAATTTTTAAATGTTCAATCCTTGAATGCAATTGTTTCTCACTTGTATGATGAACCTTTTTGATTTGTATCCTTTTGATATGATTCTATAATATTATTATTCCAAGCATGGATGCATTAGAAACATTATGAATTACTTACTTATCATTTTAAGATTACAATAAATTATTTTCTTGAAGTGTTTATGCAGAAGTTCCTATATACTTAAAGTTTCTTTGCATTACATGATAAATTTAATATTAATTGTATTAAATTAAATAATTATTTATATAACATGATTTTTATGAAGAGTTAAAGTTCAAACTACTCAAGTGGAACATTGTCATCCCTTTCAGCAAGTCATCTCTTAATGATAATTATTATACTCGTAATTTTAATTTTTAACCCATTATTACAACAATTTAAACACACTCTTGATTTCTTGTCCCTAGCTTCTTGCTGCAAAGATAGAAAGCAGAAAGTCATCACTAGTAGAAGAACAAATACATTTAAGAAAGGTAGGGTAGTGTCGGTACTGTACATCGGGTATATGCACGAGCATTGTCTATATGTTCTTCCCGATAATTTAAAAAATGTGCTGATTTAACACTATGTCGAATTTATTTTCTAAAAATGCCCCATGTAAGACACAGGGGTAATTATATAATACGAGTAACAAACGTCGAAAAAAAGTGGAATTTCAGCAAATAATAAGCGTGATCACTGAATATTTGGCAAGCCCTTTTGTATTTTGACGAAGTTAGGCGAGATTGCTGACTGTGAGCAACTGAGGTTGAACTGCAACTTTTTCGTCTATTCTTTCTTTCAGATATTTCTGTGTTGTTTTATGTAATATAAATGTATTGTGTGTAATTTATGTTGTGTGTCTTTGTGTATTTATGTTTTTATTTTATGTTTAATGGCCTGTCTGTTGTGACACAAGGTCCACTTATTATGTGTTTTATGTTATATGTTTTATCTTTACGGAAATTTATAATTTATGTTCATTTATGTTGCACTCTATCAAACTTCTTAATTAACTTTTTATTTGTGTCAAAAACACTGTACATTCTCATCCATCCTTCATTTCGAACTTTTTGATGTTTGTTAACTTTTGTTTCGTTCTTATTTGAGTGTTGTCCAAACATGAAATTACAAATTACACTGTCTAATAATTTCACGACTAACTTTCACAGATCCGCGAGGCGGAACCGGAAATCCTGAAAAAGACAGAACGGCGTCAATCACAGGTACAGAACACTTTCCAAGGAGCACAACTTGTAATCTTGCGTGCGTTTTCATTATGACATCAAACAACACACATTTTTCTAGACGTGTGACATCACACACTAACAACATGGTACTGTGACGATTTGGACATTTTTTTTTACACTAACCGACTTTCATTGATGAAAAGAGGCAAAAGAAAAAAGTAATGTATACTTAATGTAATTTGCCAGAATTTGGTAATGAAATGAATAGTTCGTAGACGTTTAGACCTCTATTCATTTTCAATCGATGGTGTACAAGGAAAAAAATCACTTTTTAACTTTTCGAAAATCAGAATGAAGAACCTACCCAATAGAAGCTGAGATACTGTAAAGTTTATTTAAACAAATTGATTACTACAAATATAAAGAATAGAGTTGAGCTTTAAACAAGCGCGCTTTTCATTAATTTGAAACGTAATTATAGCTATTTTTATCCTCATTTTATTTCATACTTTAATGTCGTCATTCATTTTTCATCTAGTAACGTATTTTATCTTCTAATGGATGTCAGAAACTTTATTGATGTAAAAAATATAGAATATGTCATGCATTTGTCGGCAATATAACTAAAACCATTCATTAGTTCATAAACTGAACCTTTGTTCTTCAGTTTAGAGCAAACAAGTATTCCAATTCCACACGTCCATTTATTGCAATTGTAATTTAAGATTTAATTGAAAATTGTTTAGTACCGCTTCCCAGACGATGTTCTTTGGTGTATATTGTATCAAGGAGCAATCACTTACCCGCCATATTCACCACGACACAATTATACAATACTTAATTCATCGACTTCTTGTCCCCAGTTACTTAGCGGAATTATGCAGTTTACATTGATCGTTACTAACTGCTCTGGCCCGTATGGTTTTCCCTTAGGTTCAGGAGGTCAGAACAGAGACACGACGAAAATCGTCAGTTGTCCAGACAATGGAAGAGAAGGTAATCGTTTTCAGATGTGCAGCTTACGCAGTCCCATTGCTTTGAATGAAATTCCAAAGCTTTTTCAATATTGTCTGAAGGGGAACATTCTGCCGGCTAAGCTATTTAATTTCGCGAATAGTAATGTACCGTAACTCGACTGTAGTGCTTACAAACTGCGCTGGGACAGGGCAGCTTCTGCAAATATTTAAAACAGAAGGGAATGATTCAATATTGAAGAAATACATTTTAATTTAATAACTAATTTATATATTACTTCCAGTCTGTATATTTAAATTTATAACCAGCTTCAAAATGAAAAATTACGGTAGTTTTATTACTCTTTCAACAGGTAGCATTACAATTTAAAACGAATTTATTGCGAATAGTATTTAAATAAATACACAAACAATAATTAATTTTAAATCATATTTATACTACTTTTTAAATATTTTTATGTTTACATTTTCGGGGGGGGGGGGGCTAGGCTTCGTAGCGCCCTCCTTCCTCTAGAGCCCAAAACGCTAGGGCGACTTAAACTGGCTGTCTCTGCCTTCAGAGATTTTGGATCAAGAAATTTTCTGAGAAGATTCGTGAGGCTTAATTATTTCGAAGTTTTCGTGATTTCTTGACAACGAAACCATTACGACAGTGATTACTGGAAACTTATTTCCTATGTGCATTCTTTAACTTATGTAGTATTTCTATTATTTCTGTGCTTTCTTTAACTATTAAGGAGGACAAAATCCTAAACCAGGTTCTAAAGGATTTTTTTTAAGTAAACCGATATGTGATTAGCTTTTGTTAGAAGCTTTTTTTGCAAACACATATGAAAGAAATGCAATCTATTAACATATAGAAGATATTATTCATAATAGCAACTGAAATATCTTACTTAGCGAGTTCTTGTCAATAGATATATATCTTTGGTGAGTATTGCGTTAATGGGTGTTCTGCGAATTCTGAGGAGAGAAGCGCCTAGTAGAGATACTAATGTTGTGTGGACCTGTTTGAAACACTATTCTAGAAAGAAAAGGTTAATTTATTACACAGTTTTGGGGTCTGCGAACTAATTAATTTTGCGGAATACCTGTTCTATATTATTCGATTCATAGGACTGTAGAAGCAGCCGGCAGAGTTCCCTGCGTACGTTATATTGTGTAGTTCATTCTTTGGCCCCGTAGATACTATTGTGCCTAAGCCTCAAAGCCAAGCCCTCTCCAAGCCATAATTCCGCGTCTATACGCTTCATCGACTTTTTATTTTAATTCTTCCTTTGTTTACTGTTTTACTTTCTAAATATTGTTAATGTGTTTTTATTAACGCTTGTGTATTTGTTGTGTGTTTTACTGACCCGATAAAGGAGCAAAACTTTTCTTCTCGTACTGAGTTGTAGTAATTTCATCATTGACAATCTAATTCATTTAAATTGTGCTGCAAGGTTTCGTGGTAAGACAATTGGTAAGTCTTATATATTTTTCTATTAGATAATTTTGATATTAATAGTCATTACATACAGTTCAAATACTTTTTCATCTGGAAAACTTCGGGCTTCAACTTCATCTCGTTTAGTTATTGGCGCATTTTCATGAGAATTTCAATGGAACGATTTTAGTTGATCAATCAAAATTGAATGAAGTCTGTAGTGAGAACCTTTGTTTCGATAAAGTTGATTGTCCTTCTCGTTAATCCATTGAATTTTGAACCAGCCAAAATGTTATCGTTTAACTAAAATTGTTCAATTAAACTCGTGAGAACATGCCTTGTGATATCTACATTTCAGTTAAATTAATAAAGTAACTATCCGTTTCATCTCATACATATGGCAGCTTGCTATTGGACTACAAAAATTAATTCAGATATATTTTTAGAAAATACATTTTATCCGGATATAAAAATATACACTTTTATGAGTTTTTGATAGGAATATAATATGGAAATCGCATGTTTTAGTTGATTTATATTTCTCTTTCATTAATATAATCATTAGTTGTATTAAGACTGTAATACAGCAAAACTTGCTAAATGCGGAACGTGCATAATGTGGATATGTTTCTAATGTGAACAAAAACCGTGGTCCTGCCAAACGTAAGTTATGGTACTGTATTACGTTGTATAATGCAGAAACTTGTCTAATACGGAAACAATACTTGTTTCTTGAGGTTCCGCACTAAGCAAGTTTTACTGTATTAGTTTCTATGCTTTGTAAGACAAAACTGGGTGATCACACCGAAAAATAATGTATCCCTGATTTTACAGGTCGTCCGCGAGGAAGGAGAAAAGAAAGTTACTCAAGAAAGAAAACTATCAACACAAAAGGTAAGTTCAGTGTTTTTTAATTTTTTTCATTAGTACATTGGAATGTCTTATGCATGAGTCCGGTGCACTTACGGATAGCGAATTTTCTATTATAGAAGCATTGTATCCAAAAATAATATTTTAAAATGAAGCAGATCAGCATCTGCATTCCTCTTTATATGGTTTATAATTTAATTAATTATTTTTAAAAAACAAGTATCATTGCAGTATAGGGAAGAATAATAGAGCTTTCTTAACAAAAATGGCTTTCTTTATAATCCTAATTAATCGGCACCATTGACTAATGTGTACGTTGCGTTCAACTTCTCTGGTGTATTTGTAGAGTAGCTGCTTCTTGCTATTGAAACAGTTTTGCCATACTCACGCTTTTTGGATGTTTGGAAAGCCGCTTCACCCTCACTTGGCTTTGAACCATATCTGGCTCGCATGATTTCATCAATCATTGTTGGCGGGCGTTCTCGATTACTCTACACTTCGCGATCAACTGTAAAGTTCCCCGATATTATTCCAAACTGGTACTCTTGCTGGCAGATCGGGGTGTGCTGTCCAGTCAATACAAAAAATCGTTGTTGGTAAGTTAAGAATGTAATTGTTTGTATACGCCTTTGAAACGAAAACATGACTGTATTAATCGATTGTAAACATTTTTCCTTTACATCGTTCGTAAAATATGAGGTGTTTCAATAAGGACTTTACAAGTTTGAAGGCTCGTATTGATTTATTCATTTAACTTACTGATATGATTTTGGTGTTAATATTTAGCCAAATACATAAAGTTTTACTTAAACAGATTCAATTTGGCTTCCATTGGCATGCGGGACGCATCCCATCTAATGTCAATTGTTTGCCAAACGAGCTGCAGCTTATCAGGTGTAACACGATCAACTGCAAGACAAATTCTAGCTCTGGTAGAAAACCCGGTAAGGGTGGACCAAGCGGTGGCCTTGATGACCTCCAAAAGAGAAAAAAACGACGATGCTAGATCCGGTCTAAGTGGGCACTATGCAATTTCCGCTCCTCGTCCCAATCATCATGTAGCATTTCCAAACAAAAGTCCTTACGAGCAATCGTATCAGTTTATTTTCGTTCTTGCACCATTGTTTACTTGTATAGTTTGAGATGCAACCGTTTTCTCAACACAATCCGAACAGTCGTATGTGGGACCGTCAGCATACCGGCTTGATATTTAGGGCTGTTTTTTTTAGGACTGCTTCGCCTAACTTGTTCTACGTCGTCGGACGCGTGTGTACGACCAGAGGCTCTGCAGTGTCTTGCCGTTCATTCAGTTTAATTGAAACACTTATGCCACTGCGCACGTCCAATAGAAATGTGACACAAGTGCGAAATCGTCATTTTTCAGCAAAAAGCTGATAAGAGGTTACCAAGAGGTACTGCTACTATTCTGAAGTTGATTTTGAATTAGTTCAATTACTGTCCGCTAGAAGGTGAATATTTGGTGCAATCTATAACGAGTATTACAGAACTACGAAACTTAAAATTGCAATTTCTGAGAAATCAGAAATTCGCACTTGTGTCACTTTTGCATTGGAGGTGCGACTAATAAACTGTAGACCTACAGGGATGATCTTGACCATACTCTGTATGAAAAGTACGTGGAACAGTTGTCACAGACTTTGCATTTTCAAACCAAAACACGCAGCGAAAACGATCGGGGCCGGTAAAGGCAGAGACAGGCTCAGGACCGGTTAATCTTTTCTGAATCTGCTGTTAGCGCTTGCGGTCCGCAAATCTGTACTAGAGTACCACGTGAGTCAACACTTAATCTATCTCCCTTCAAGATGGCGCCCAGCCTAGGTCAGTGGGAATACGTTTGTACGAGCCTTCAAATTTGTAAAGTCCTTATTCAAAATAATTGCATTCAGCAGTAAAACATAGATATATTTTGAAACGAAAGTTTAAATGTGTCGTAACTACTGGTTGTATCGGAATTATTAATGTTCCAAATTTCTAAGGCATGTTGAGGGGTCAAAGATGATGTATAGCCCTATGTGTATAGCCCGATGCACCAGTGCTTTTATCAAACAGTAGCAAATGCCGCGTGTGGAACTTAAATGACAATGTATCTAATCAAAATATGATGCAAAATTGGAGATAGCCCTTCATTACAATATCAGCTGCCACTTTGGTCGAACGTGCAGTTTCTAGTTCCGGAAGTTCAATACCGGATCGCTTGCTCTTTCCATCTACGCTCTCTCATTTAATGCTCACGCGAATTTTTCTTGACACATGAGCTCCATCTATAGTTCTTGTCTAGCGCTGAAAAGCACGGACCGTTGAGATAACCGTCCGACTCGTAACGGAACGTAGTACCAATTTACAATGCTGCCATCATTAACTTCAGACCTTCAAAAATTTTTTTTTATTTATAACAAAAGATTTACAATCTATTTTTTTACAAAATAATAAGTAAATATGTTGTTGTAGAATTGTTATAACAATGATTGAATTCCAGTGAAGGTATCCCATCGGTACTCTTCATCTACTTCTTCATACTATAACAAAAAGCAAGTATTATTTTGGGTTGGCTGCAAGTGGGATAGTTTATTAGCTGAGGGTAATGTTTCGGTTATTTGTTGAGAATCTATATGGGAGTTGTAGGGGTGAGGTTCTGGTTAGTCGATGGATATCTGCACTATTGTCTAGGATGTTGAGGGCTAAGTGGTTTGGATGGTTTTCAAGGCGCTGGAGATAGTTTGAGCTGATAAATTCTATTCTTTCTAAGACAGTGGGCATTTTTAAGTCCTTGTGCAGTGCTGCATTTGTGATGAACCATGGTGCTGCCGCGATCATTCTTAGGGTCTTGGATTGAAATCTCTGTATGATCGAGAGATTACTCTTGCTTGCTGTGCCCCAGATTTGGATACCGTAGGTCCATATTGGAATTATGATAGCTTTATAAATCAGCAGTTTATTTTCCAGAGATAGTTTTGAGTGGTATCCTAGTATCCAGTATAGTTTTCTTGTTTGAAGTTGAAGGTGCTTTTTTTTTGGCTAAGATGTGATGCTTCCATGTTAGCCGTTTGTCTAGATGTATTCCCAAGTATTTTACACTTTCCACCTGTACTATTGGATTGTTGTTGATGTGGACAGTAGGGCATTTGTTTTTTCTCAGGGTAAAGGTTATATGGGCTGATTTATTTTCGTTGATTTTTATTTTACACTTTTTGGCCCAATCTTCAATCATTGTGAGATGTTCTTGTAAATGTCTTGATGCGTCATTAGGGTCGTCATCCGAAGCTAATATGGCCGTATCATCTGCAAAAGTAGCTATGGTTGTTTTATCTGATTTTGGTATATCAGTAGTATAGAGCTGGTATAGGATAGGGCCGAGTACACTACCTTGTGGTACTCCGGCCTTGATTGGATGGAATTCAGATAATTCATTTTGATATTTGATTTGGAAGGTGCGGTGGGATAGAAAAGATCTGATAATGTTGAAGAAGGGATACGGTAGAAAATTCTTGAGTTTAAATAAGAGTCCATCGTGCCAGACTTTGTCAAACGCTTGGGCAATGTCTAGAAAGGCGGCTGAACAGTATTTCTTTTCTTGGAAGCAATTCTCAATGTAGTTGGTGATTCTATTAACTTGTTCGACGGTAGAATGCTGTTGTCTAAAACCAAATTGATGATCAGGGTCTAGGTTATTGGTTGCAATGTGAGGACGTATTCTTGATAGAAGAAGTTTCTCAAATACTTTGGATAGAATGGGAAGTATACTGATGGGACGGTAGGAGGAGGGTTCATGTGGAGGTTTCCCAGGCTTGAGAAAAACTTGAATTTGGGCTACTTTCCATTGCTCCGGGTAGTGCCCTGTTCTTATAATGCTGTTGAACAATGCAGTAATTATAGTCTTGCCTTTTCGTGGTAGTTCTTTGAGAAGAGGTGTTGTAATTAAGTCATAGCCAGGAGCTTTTTTGTTTGATAAGGCGTTTATGGTTTTGGTAATTTCTCTGGGAGTGAAGACCTTCAAAATAATCGTAGTATTTCTTTTGCCGGTGCGTTGATTAGTAGTTTGTGTGTTTCTTGTTCTCTTATTTTACGTTTTTTACTTTTGTTTTGCTTCAATGGTTTCGGTTTACTATTATTTGATTTACTTATTTATTATTTCCCTCTCTTTATACAACGTTCATCTGATAGAATTTTATTTGGACATTTGTATTGAACACGGTTAACTTCACAACTTTGTGAAAAATATGTAGATTAACTATGGCAGAGGAAGTTCCAGGGTCTTCTCGGGAATCTTTGAGAAAACCACCATCTCGTCGTCGTAATATCCACACTCTTCGAAGTGGATAGAGAAAAATTATTGCTGAAGTGGTGGAATGCTGTCTACAGAAGAAATAAAATACGATGTCACTTGCACCTCTTGCCCGAGCTTTAGAGGGGGCAACCATTTACGTTTGTGTTAGGATTGCATTCGTGAATAGAAAAAAATCATTTGTTTTGCACAGGCCAGTCACATGAATGGCACAAAGAGGTACTACTGTCGATTTTATTTATTAAATGTACGACACGTTATTTCAAAATATGTAACAATTGTTTATTTTTTCGCGAATGGAAAATGTATGAAAGTTTTTTTTATTTGTGTCAGAACAAGAAACGGGAAAAAATCCTACTGGATGATTTTGACAAATGAGTAATTTGAGACATCATTCATGATGTTTACAATGCGCAGATGGTCGTTTCCACTTTTAAGAAACTTCGTAGCTTTGTAGTACCTTCCACTGAATTCTGAAGCCCGTGGACCATGAAATGGTTATGAGTTTGCAACTTGCTGTTTATTTTCTTCAAACTCACTCAGTTCACATGAATGACAGAGCACTTTGTGACTCGAAATTTATTTGTAGACTGTAAATAAGACAGCTCGATATTGTTTGATGGTGAAACGATATTGTTATATCACTAAGTTATAATTATTTTGAAAATAAAGTCGAAATTAAAAAGAATGTTCTTAGGCCGCCGCCAGTACGATCCTGCTTCTTCTAAAAGCATATAGTTTGTCTAATCATAACCGTAAACATTATTTTAAACCCCCTTCTCATTAAATTGAAAGCATTTACTAACACTTTTCCGAAAAAGCTATTTGATAACTAATCAGCGTGTTATTTCAGTTGTGCCATAATATTTTTACCACCGCTTGGAGATTCGTTAATCCGCTTCGCTAACTGATTGGCAAAATTTTCGACAATTATATTACAAACATCTCAGATTCATTTGCTTACTCTATTAGGTGGAAGAGGAAGTAAAATCTCTATCTGCATCCAGACGTGCATCTGCAGTAGAGAAAAAATCTATCAAAGAAAAGGTAGGACATTCTTTAGTTAAGCTGACTGGCTTTTTCGTGTTGTACAGGCTATTTCAGAATAAATGTCACAAACTTCTAGAGCATGTCACGCTTTAATTTGGATCATATTTTGCCAATGAACATATAGGAAATTGCATGTAAGTTACTTACGAGTTATACATCTGTCATTTTACCCTGGTTTTTAGGCAAATCCTTATGCACAGATGTTCGGCAGGTCGCGTCCTAACGCCGGTAAGGAGATTTCATGAACCTGCCAAATGATTGTGCATACGAGGTTGCCTAACAATTAGGGGCAACTTACCTTTGTATATACCGTTATATGCAATTTCCCACTATATCGTCTTGGTCAAAACTGATCATTTTCTACCCCTCTGTAAGCCCTAGAAATTTGTAACATTTGTTCTGGGACACCCGTAATTATTGTGTGCATCTTACATTTAAACTTTTCATTTTCCTATGTACATAATGTACAGTATGGTTCGAGTAAGGTAAGAGTATTGATGTACTACAGGGAATGTCGGAAGTTTTTTTTTGTTTTTAAGGAATTGGTTATGAGTTCTCTTGCAAACACTTGGTAGGGTAAGGTGTCCATATATCGCCCCCAAGGTATTTCTTTTCATTCGAAAAAACAATGCAACGCAAAGATCTAAAAGAATATTAGTAACTTGAAAACTTGTACTAGCTTCCAGGTATCCGTTTAATGGCACCTGTTTCTGAAGTGAACAAAAACTTAAAAAGTGAAATCACTCATTTTACAGCATTTTAAAAACATATTTCTTAATTCGTCCCCCATCAAACTCCCGTCAGATTTTGACCCCAAGATTTTAGAGATTAGGACATTTAAAATAGATCTAAAACCAAGTACCACTAATAGTATGAGATATTGTATTAAAAATATGCATTTAACATTTTGTTAAACTTACATAATTATAACCCACATCACCTCATACCTTTGAAATTTATTACAAAATAGTTACGTATTTATCTAGAAGTCTTACACACACTCCGAGGGTGTCGTCAAAACCCAAGTGCCTCCAGGCCGTATCGTAATCGCCCGTTTTCAATTTAGCGTCAGATAAGACAATTCATAATTACTATTAGTGCATCTTTCAAAGCAAAAGTGACAATTTACAGACTTTCCAAGATTTTAATGGGTGTTTCGAGTTAGTGAGGTTCGAATGGGCGTTGTTGGAGTTAGAGAAGTTCGAGTTTGGTTCGAATTCGAGAGATTTGAAATAAAGCGGTTCAGTTTAGGGAGGTTCAAGTTATTTTTCTCATTTAAGCTCTATTCCATCCAAGTAGACATATTCATTGTATTTTCGTATTTCTTAAGTGTAATAAATCAAATATATTGAAATTAATGTTATATGTTGGCTTGGTAGAGGTCATAAATAACTAAAAACGTTCGCGCGGGAATAATGAATCTCAAAGGCCTCAGGAATATTAAGTATTTTTATCACAGGGGTCTCAGAATAAATGTTACAAACTTCTAGGGCATGTAATAGGGCACGTAGAAGATGAACAATATTTTCCAATGAATGTAGTTTAATTATCATTATTTACGAAAAATAATATAGTGAAATGTGGTGAGAAATTTCATATAACAAAGTTACTCGTGTGACAATTGTCTCTGATTAATACGCATTTTTTTAATGCAATAGAGCTTCGCTGTTACACGAAAACGTTCTGGGTGCTTAAGAGCGTGGCCTTCAGAATACTAGTGCTCGAGGAGTTGCCTAGCAACCAGAGGCATGTGTAATTTCGTTATGCGAAATTTCTCATTACATTTTCATTGGCAAAAATCGTCGATCCTTTTTCACAAAAAGCAAAATAAAATTGCTTGCAGCTTGTTGCGAGTAACTGGTGAGTTGGAGCAGTCCTTATACATTGAGCCATTTTTATTGGCATGATTTCTTACTATCTTGTAGGAAATTTGCATTTTTTCTTATCTCAACGGGAACTTAAACTATGTTTTTATTGCGATAATTGTTGCGTAATATTCTATTTCATATTTCAATTTAAAATTTCGATTAAAAAATATATTAAGTGAACCAGTGTACAAGGGTGCGTTGTACCGTGGGCCTCGTAGCGTAACTCGAGACACCCTCCTTACTATGGGGAAGGAATAAAGAAAACATATTCATGAACGGAAAAGCATGTATAAATTAACTATGAAACAGAATATCTACATAAAAACCTTAAGTTACTTTCGAATAACTCTTTTTTCACCTTTGGTATTGTCTTTAGCAGATTCATTTCTGTGTTTCACACGCGCTTTTGAGTTTAACGGGCACGGTTTTGTATTTATGGATACTTGGGCTACAATTTGTTTTTCTCTGGAGAGTATAATAATTCCCTAAACTTTCCTGGCTTTCAGACACCTTTTAACACAGTTCTTTATCAAGCTTTCGGTAATTTTCCTCATCCGATTGTGGCGATGTACTTATAGTTGCAAGTAGATTTACGTTATCCGATGATGTGTGGTCCATAAAATATATGTTGTTGACATTAGCATTGGTTTCTGATTTTGACAAATCCGAATGCTTAAGTCTTAAGCGGGGGACAAAATAAGAAGAAGGGGATTATATATGAACACAGTGGCAGCTCGTGGTCAGGCCATTAGGGAAACGTCCCTCTTCTCCCCCCTTCTCCCCCCTTCTCCGCCCTTCTCACCCCCTTCTCTCCCCTTCTGTCTCTAAAACACAGACACACATGTAGAAAGGCATACATTTCATGCATACATATATTCATTAACATAAATAATGACAATTAAACTCAGAGCATCTTAAGAATTCTGATAGTATGCTGAACGGTATCTTTAGTCAGCAGTGAGAGTTGCCCGCAATTCTTTTCACAACACCTGCTTCGACTTGCGGCAAGAACCCAAGGACCCCTCCGAAATATTTATTACTAGAGTCAAATTACCGCGTAACCACTCAGAACGTTCCGGAACAGTTTTTCCAGGGGTGTTAAGAGTTCTATTGTACACGTTGATTGAAAACTTTTGCTATAGAGTATTTTCCTCTCCAGCCAGGGGGCAGCCTACGACGCGCTCTACTCGTTGGCAATTCCGAGTGTGCGCCGGCTGGCTTCCTCCGCTGCTTCCGTGTTTTGAAATTCCATGTTTCCGCTCTGAGAGGACTTGTATTATCCTCTTTTTATAGATTTTTACGAGAAATGCCTCGAATTAATTTGGGTATGCACATGCGAACTTGCGAATAGGCACGAGCCTCCACTGTATGGACACCTTTCTACATAGATGCAATTGTTGGAAGATTCATGTTTTTCTCCTGTAGTTTTTGACATTACATCTTTGTCCAAATAATTACTGTGTAAATAAGTTCACTTCCACACAATTAAATATTTACTAAATAATAATATTAATTTGACAAGTGAAATATATCATTTATAAATTAATTAGGTGTGCATTGACTGTATTTTAAAATTTCACTCTCAATAGATATTTATGCAAAATAAATAAGTGAATGATTCTTCCTTCTTACTTCAGGTTAGCGTGTATTTGTTCGACGTTTAACAATTATTAAATACTTTATGAATATGAGATTGGTTCATTCAGTGGCTACAGTGTGACCAACTCATTGAATATTGTATAGTAGGGGAGAAGCATTATGAGGCCCCATCTATACTAACATTTTTGTGTAATAATGAGTTGGAGTCTTCCATTCGAAACAGGTTTTAGAAACTATCCATCAGCATTATATTCCATTAAGTCTTCTAAGATTCATCCTTCAATATTTTCGGTTGAGAAATGTCAACCCAATTAATATTCCATAACGTATCCCTAAAATTTTATCTTGGAAACGTAGATACATATCTTATTCTCCTTTTTTGTTAAAGCTTATGGATGCTGAAAAGATTGAACCACCTAAGATCGAACACACTCCAAAGCCCAAAAAGGTACACTTTCACTCATACAGCACTGGTAGACTTATACTGAACTTGCAGACTTATACTAACTTCTGAAGCGGATGCAAGAAATGCTTAAACGGAAGGTGCAAGATAAGATAGCAAATTATTTGTACGAAATTAGTTTTTTAGGGGATGACTGTAAATGATTTCATGTCATGTACATATGCCTGATAATAAATGTTACTCAAACTTTTAGGCGGCGTAGAGGAATCGAAAATCATATTTTCCCCCGTGAACATGGGGTGGTAATTTCATATAACGAAGTTACACAAAAAGAAATTGCCTCTTTTGGGTAACTCCTCATGCACGGCAAGTATACGAAATTTCTGTGACTGCGTCAGATTGTGACCTGCCAAACAGTAGTGCGTAAGAAGTAGCCTAACATTCAGCGAAAATTGTCACATGTGTAACTTAATTATATGACATTTCCCATCATATGTTCATTGGCAAAAAGTGATCATCTTAGATCCCTCGACATGTCCCAGAAGTCTGTAACATTTATTCTGACGCATCTAACCATTATTATATTCAAATATTGGTCTAACGAGTTTATAATAAATTAAATATCGTTTTAGTTTATTTATTGAGGTGGGAGTATGTATATTTTCCATGTTCAAGTGGGGGAGGGGCATTCTTCTTGGATCCGCTCTTAACCAATTTTTTTGACTGTACCACAGGAAAACTCTAACGAAGATTATATGGATGTCAGGGACTTAATGTAAGAGTACATTCTATTTTACCAATTTATTCGAGATTAGAAAATATGTTATTTATTCAACCCAAAAATATAAACGTTGTATGACTTAGAAAATGTAGCAATAATGTAGTTGTTTCCATTCGAGAATAATCTGTTTCAAAATTGTTCCAAAATATTTCCTATTTTGGCTGCGTTACATAGTGAAAACGAGCATAAGAAAATTGTTAAGGTGAGATGGTAATTGTTTATGACAGTAATGAAAAACAAAATATGTAAACTAATTAATTTGAGTGAGGGCTATAAACTAAATTGCAATAACGATCTGGTAGACCATTTAAATTCAGCCAATAGGTTGTGTTAGTCACTGTTTCTGTAATTAGCACTTCTGAATTTATGTTATCTTGCACGATTATGACCATGAAGGCCATCTAACGAGATGATGCTGTAACTGTTGTGACTGACTATTCAGTACGCGAATACATAAAAATGCGATACACTAAAAGATATTGACATTACGTACATAAAATTTTCTTTTGTCGTAATTTACGAAACATTCATGTTTTCTTGACTCTTATACATTTCAATGAACATTTATAAGAAGAAATTATTCGTCACGCGATTATCTTCAGAAACCCATTACCAATGAGAATATTTTTCTTGGAAATAATGAGGCATTTTGGAGAATATTTCATAACTATAGCTAAAATGTATCAAAAAGAATGAAGGAAACTAAAAGCACTGATTTCGTAATATCGATTAATAAACACGTACTATTCACTCGAGAAAAAGTAATGATTAAAGAGTTAGGAACAATATGTTTAAAAAATAATATAATTTCTTGATGATCATCAGGGGTCTCTAATGGGACTCTGGAGAAATACTAAAAATATTTGACAGATAACTGAAAACGGATGAACTGTCCAACATAGTTTAACATCATGATTCCAACGAGTATGATATTTAGTAAGTGCAAAGACGAGGAAAATCATATTTGCCCTAGTCTTTGCGAAATTCCTTCCACGTTTCCGATACTCATTATCTAAAGGATACATTGCGAATAATGTCATTTCTTAATAGAAAACTGTAATTAGTATTCGTTAAAGAGCTGTTACTTACTCGCTTTGAAGCACTAAAATCTAACGAAACAAAGAGGAAGAGTTAACACTCGATGTACAGTGCAATTCAACTCTAATTTATGTATTTCTTATTTAATATTACTATTCTGAGCTTGTTTAAAGAATTAATTTTATAGAACCCAAACGCGCTGTTGTGCGACGCAAGATTGGCGACAGCACAAAATAATAATTCATTCCATGCTCTTGACGATATATTTGGAATAATTTTGAAACACTTTTGCCCAAAACAGTATTGCAGAAAGCAGGTAATCATTGGTAATTACCATCCGTAGAAATTGATATGGCTAATAATTAACATTTATGCGCAAATAAATTCTATCGTTTGAAAATAAACTACTTAAGAGCTGTCCATCGTAAGAAATGACTACATTATAACAGTCTTCTATTAGAAACATCTTGTGTGTTCTTCTATTTCAATAAAAGATAAATAGATAGTCTTATCAATGAAGTCGCATTATTGCATATTCCTAGATGCGTAAAGGAAGTGATGTTGCGGTACATAGTAATCAGGAAAGTGAGGAAGAAGTAGAAACTGTTACTACTACCACTACTACCACTACCGCAAAGGCACCGAAGGTGAGCAGGACTGGTTTCTAAAACATTGAGTATTTAAAACTGTTGGTCAAGTTTCTACCTGTAGATTTTAAGTAGATTTCCTGGCAGAGATGCATGTTTAGCTTGTAGAATGCTTATTCATCATATTTTTCAAAGTGAATTGGCAAAAACATCATTATAATAATGGAAATATCTTATTATCTCATACAAGAAATTTTATGGTCAATATCGCATTTTAGTCTTCTTTCAGTTGAATTATGCATTTACCCTTCATATCGGAAAATTCATCGGTATTGTGTTGTTGTTGTTGTTTTGTTTGTTGTTATTTTTCATCAATAGAAATTCAGTGATAAGATGGCATTCCTAATGTTTTTCTATCTATTTTATATGTAGACTTTTTCAGAACTTGAAGTAGAATCTGTACATACTTACGAAACTAATAATGAAATAGTAATAGTAATATTGTATAATATATTGTATTTCACATACACATTGTTTAGCCAGTACTCTGTCAGTAAATATATTAAAGTAAAAACGTTAAGTAAATGATGCCACGGAGTCCATAGTTCTGAGCTATGCTTCTTTCCAGAATTGACTCATTTATGTACAAATGCAGTAGTGATTTGTTTGGTATTCTGTTTCATCTGTTGTGATCGTTTACTAATAATAAATCCTTGGTTTGGGTTTAATTAGTAGCAGAGATGACAAGTTTTCATCTCTTGGTTCTTGTGGTTGAATTACAGTCCCCAGTTGGATAATTTGAAGATGTTTTGTCCTTGTTTATTTTGTAGAAAATGTTGTCTTTGAATGATATGAATGATGTACACCTACCGATTAATATTTGTTTTTTGTAGTAATTTGCCAGCATTTTAAACATTTTAATTACGAGAACTTTGAAACATGGACAGTTTATACTCACTAATAGATCACAGATATTTGCTCACACACTGAATACTTGTCTACAGAATGAGGAACCAGAGAAACCAGCTCCCCTCAAGACAGGATCTGGTCTGCAACCAAAAGAGGTACACCACATTTACATTCTACAATTACATTTTCGAATTTTATAATTATTAAAAAGTGTTTGATATCTGAACATTAAACTTCCTTTTAGAATGACGTATCTGAGAGGCGGCCTTCCTTAAAGAAAGTGGAAGTGGCCGAGAAAAAGGTGCTGATTTTTTATTATTTTATCGTTGATATACTACAACATTTATACATTTATACTTTGCATTTTATTACATTTTGCCTTTTTTGTAGCCTCAAGAGCCTGAGAAACGGCCTTCACTAAAGGAAGTAAACTTGGGAGACAAAAAGGTACATACAACACATTATGACTTATTTATACATGACACATCATTTGAAATGTTATTTCAAACAGAAACATTGCATTAGAACATTTTAAAATATTTTTCATACTTTACTTACATTTCGTACATTACTTATGTACATTCTCTTTCACAAGAGGACATTTATCTGAACTAAAATTATTTTTTTATTAATGAATACAGTATGATAAATGTGTTACTACACAAAAAAGGACACTTGCAGTATACCAGATCCATGATACTGTAACAAGGGAACTTGTTACAGTATCATGGATCTGGTATACCGCAACTGTTCTTTTTTTCCGGGTATGATAAATATTTATTGAATACATCACAAATCATTTTTTAGTTTTGTTTTAGGGGGGATTTTTGGTTTCATATTTTTAGACTGTTCGAAAGCAGCTTGGTAAATTAAGTACAATTTTATTTTTAATTATTATCATATTTTTTTATATTTAAGTATTTTGAATTTAAAAGCCAGTTCAGTTACACAGTGCAGGGCGGACATTTTATAAGTGGGAGGCGCGCAGAGCCTTGGCCAGCGGACCTCCCGACGCCCCGGGGCAAATCCGCGAAGCTTCCCGTTGCTTCTTACGGAACTTGAAGCAGAAAAGGCACTGAAACTGCTTACAAGGTTTCTTGACCGAGGTACACTCTGCTGAAAGATATTCTGACACAATCCTGCATCGTATTTCGCGTAATCCGCGAGGCTACCATGAAAAAGGTAACAGGCGCTAATTTGTGGCCTTCCACATTCCCTAATCCTCTGAGGCTTTTCTGCGAATACATTCGAAGGATTAAACGTGTGCAAGGACTTCAGAAGATGGCATGCGTGAGAGCATTCGAAATCACATTTCTGTCATTCCGCGTGATTTGAAGCCCCTTCTGTCGGGGAGTAGTATCGCAAGAAGTGCGTAGGGATGGCACTGCGCATTTGCTCCGAAACCGCGCGAGCGCTGCTAGCGGACACCGTAGGCTCATCGCCCGACAGATTTCTGCGGTGTTCGGCGGCTTATAAAATGACCGCCCTCATCACCTTTTGGTTATATTGGTTATAACAAAAATGGAATATCATATTAAACGTACAAATATAAACTTACGACAAGTGAATGAAACCAAATAAATCTATATGCCCGAATTCTAATAAAATTAAGGGGTTCTGTTATGAAAACTGATGAAATGTAAAAATTCTGATAGTTTAAACAAATTATAAGTTTCTCTTTGCTCAGAAAAGTTGAAAGGTACATACAATTTGCTCTTATTTCGTGAATTAATATGATGACCTATCATCTCATACTATTACACTTTTTTAGCCTGACGAACTGGACAGAAGGCCTTCTCTTAAGAAAGTTCCAGAGAAAGATAAGGTACACAATTTACTTGCATGTAATATAAATTTTCTTGCTTTGTAGTTTTTGACACAATCTGATGAGATAGAATGAGTGCTAAGTCTTTCATTTCATTGAGTACACCAGAAATTGTATTGAATAACTGAAAAAAATGCCCGACCATTTATGATTAATGGCAAAGATTCCTTTAATGAGTAATGTAGTACATGTGAGATTCAGAATGTGCCAGAAAAAATCCATATATTTATTGAAAAAATTACAAATAACAATGAAAATAACACATTTCCACCCAATAATTATAATTAACTGTATTATCTAAACCATTCTCATATCATGAATGGATAGATTTTTCAGATAACTTTCGGTTAATCATTCATATATTTAATTGATTTGCATTCATTCTATTCAGGCAGGTTGCATACTTCACTGAAACACCTAACTCACTCCCTCACCCTTAGGATTTATTATAAACATTCATTTCATTTCTCTAAACAAAACAATGAAGTTGCTTATAGAATGATTTGCAAGAGAAGCAACACTAAAAAAACTGAATCAGACAACGTACACCTATTTCATATACACTTTCATAATTTGACACTAAAATTATATTTTTATGTAAATTTTACATGTATCAACATACTGATTTGGCAGCAAGAAAGCATTTTGTTCATGTTGACACACTATGATTTTTAGAGTAGCCAACCTGAGACACAGCCATCATTACAAAATATACCAGAGACAAACAACGTATCATGAACACTTAAATAATTATACACTCAATTTCCTTTCATGAACCATTTTTTTCTATATAGACATTCAATATTAGCACAATGAAAACATTCCACTTACATCACACAATATGATTTTTAGGATGAGGAACCTGAGAAACAGCCATCATTAAAGAAGGTTCCAGAGGCAAAGAAGGTACAATATGCTCAATATACAATAAATTAATATCACACGGAATTTTATTAACAATTTTTTCATATACTGATATTATCTCAGTGTACTGAAATTATTCCATTTACAATGACACCATATACTTTTTAGGATGAGGAACCAGAGAGACGACCATCATTAAAGAAGGTTCCAGAGACAAAAAAGGTACAACACTCACTATACACTAACATAATATTACACCGAACTTTATTAACAGATTTTTTGTATACTGGTATAATTTTTGGTGTACTGAAATCATTTCATTTGCATTGACACCATATAATTTTTAGGATGAGGAACCTGAGAAACGACAATCATTAAAGAAGGTTCCAGAGACAAAGAAGGTACAATATACACTCAGTACACACTAACATAATATTACACTGAATTTTACTAACACATTTTTCATATACAGACTTATTCTTAGTTTACAGAGATCATTTCATTTACATTGACATCAAATGATTTTAGGATGAGGAACCGGAAAAAAGACCATCATTAAAAAAGATTCCAGAGACCAACAAGGTATACAATTGCATAATTTTACACTGAACTTAATTAACTCTATATGTTTTTTCTATATAAACATTCAACATAGACATATTGAAAACATTCTATTTACATTGACACCATATGATTTTTAGGTTGAGGAACCTGATAAACGTCCATCTTTAAAGAAGGTTCCAGAGACAAACAAGGTACAATTGAATCATTCACTTAAGTTTGTTTTTTGATTTTTTATATGATAATGTATGAAACATTCACAATTACACATGCATTATAGGGCGAGGAAGTTGAAAGGCGACCATCATTAAAGAAAACTGCAGAGGCAGATAAGGTACAACACATTCAACATTCTGTTTTTCATTGAGTTTATCTAACTCACGACATATTAAAGAATCATAATATTCATATCTATAACTACATTTCATCTAATAGCCAAAAACAATGTGCATTTGTAGGAGGACACAACAGAGAAATGGCCGTCTTTAAAGAAAACTCCCGAAACACAAAAGGTACATATAGATTACATTTTTAACAATACATGATAATCAATACATTATTTTCATAGAATATTAAAAGTTGATAAGATGACATTGAAGTTTATAATCGTCATTTAATTAACAAATTTTCGTTGTACATTTGTATAGGATGAGACTCCAGAAAGGCGCCCCTCATTAAGGAAAGGCTCAGATTCAGACAAGGTAGTCATGAAATTCTCTCTTCTGAGAGTGTTAATTTGATAATAGTTTAGTGTTAAAATTATTAATTTACAATATTTTATATTTTTATAGACAAAAAATATAGAAAAACAACCAATTTTAAAGAAATCCCCAGATTCAGAGAAGGTAATTTTTTAATTCCTTAGTTTTCATGTTGATTGTCAAAGAAAGTTGAATTTTTCTTCCATTAAATATCTTTCAGGGGATTCAATTTAGTACTCATGTATTCCGAACCTTGAATGTAATTTAAAATTGTATATATTTTCTTAGGGTGAAACTCCAGAAAGGAGGTCATCATTGAGAAAAAGTTCAGATTCAGAGAAGGTAGTCACAAAATTCTCCTTAATTCTTCCTCAGGATATTAATTTTCTTACATTCTTCAGTTCATTTTGAAATAAATATATAATTTATATACAGTGAAACCTGTCTTCAGCAGTCACGAACAGTACCCGTAAAAATTGACAGTTAATGTAAGTAGCCACTTAATAAAGGTTACGAGCGTACAGAAAGGGGATATCAGGTCTAATTCCGTCTGTCCAACAAAACAGCGAATGGACTCCAAACCAGTTTCTTGCACGCGGGGTGCTCCGCGAGCCCTTTACCCCCAAGCGGGAAGCAGGGGTTAGCTAACTCCACAAAAACCCTTCCGAAGGAGCGCAGCTAACTCTTATTTCATGGACAAACATTTACTAAAATCGCCTGTTGGTATGTGAAACATTTCAATACCATTGCGAGATAACGGGCTTTAGATCTCACTATTCTGACACTGCTAATTCGTTCCGCCACACTAAGACGAATCAACGGTAATTGTCACCTCTCCTTCCTCTATTCGATTAGAATTCAAAATCGCTAGGAGTGAACGGTTAATAATGGCAAATCTATGAAATGCGCCTGTCCGCTGCCTGCGGAGCCAGGTAGGCGCTTAAAAGAAGAAACATTTATAAGTTTCTAATGAAAAAATCATTCAGTTACACAATAAAATGGCAATTTAGGAAGGTGACCGCTTAATCGAGGTGGTTGTTTGAACAGGTTTCGCTACTTCAATATATATTTATTTAATCATATCAATAAAGATTACTTTCAATACATTTCGCATGTTTGACGTTGTTCTCCATATTCTGTTAAATATTTTTTTTTTTAGATTGAAACTACTGAGAAATGGCCATCATTAAAGAAAATTCCTGAATCTGAAAAGGTATTTCCAAATTACAAAACTGTTTGGTTTTTGTTCATATCAGCTTTTCATTAATGATTCTCTAGGGACGTGGTTTTCAAACGGATATTATCCTTTTGTAGAATGAAGAGGTAGAGAGACGCCCATCACTCAAAAAAGTCCCAGAAACCGACAAGGTACATTTCATTCACCATATTACATGCATAATAAAAACATTTCGTGTATACATGCACTCAAATTTACTTGATTTTTGTTCTTTACTACACTTTTAATGACATTGTGTATACCACACACTTTTTAGACACCTGACAAAAGACCATCTCTCAAGAAAGTACCTGAAATAGATAAGGTATACTCAGTCCACAATTATTTGCACGATTATTACTATTCTTTTGCATTCTTCTTATATTAAAATACGCATTTCAATATTCACATTTCACCTACATTTTTGTAATTCTCACTTCTCTCACAACATGCATTTGTATTAAAATTATATAACTCATCTTTTACATAACAACGCTAAATATATTTTTTTTTATTTTCAGCACTTTTATTTATTATTGCACTTTTATTTGTTGTATAACTTGCTCTTGCACATTATCATAGTTGTCAATTTGCTCATTTTCATGTTCTTGCTGGTATGTTGATTCTGTTGTATGAATATGACATGAATGAATGAATGCAGCTATTAAGAATACATTTTATGTAGATCAACTAATAATAATTCATGTTTAGAGAGAGGAGGTTTATATATCGTAATATAATTATTTAATGGACATGAAGGTAAATTCTTTGATATTTTTTAATTCATAAATTATGTTCTTTTAATAAAAAGTGTTCACGAAATGAGTGTTGTAACACTCGCACGAAAAAATTGCCGTTAACCTGTGCTGGTGACATGGTGACGTAACATTAGCAACTCTTTCCATTTTTTATCGACATTGCAGTGAAGTTTTGAGAAGTGCATTCAGAAGCAGCTTGGCGCTATTAGATTTTGTGAACCTTTTTCCAATTGTATATTACAAGATTTTGAAGGCAACTTCAGCTTTTCAAACGGAATCATATACAGAATGTCCAAATCAACTATAAGCCACCCGCATAACTTCTAAACGGTTCAAAATATCGAAGTTCAGTTTTAGCTCGACAATGTGGAATCATGTGCTACGTAATATGCTTTAGAATATTTTTCGTTTTCGAGGAATTGAATCATCTTTGATTTTTTAAAGAAAATATATATTTTTCTCATCAGATGGATATATCATAAAAGGAAGAATACAATTATGTATCATATGTTAGTATTTTCACAGGAATTTGGGTATAAAATTAGACAATGCAGTGGCCCCTAGAGGGCGCTAATCAACGGAGGAGTATTCCAGTGCGCAGTGATGATGAAATTGTTGAGTCATTTTTCCTAGACAACCGTTTAAATGAAGCAGGATATACTGATTTTTTACTCCCGTGTCCTATCACCACTTCTAGACGTCACGTTTGAGAAAATCAGTAAAAACGTGACTTGAGCGTAATGGCTTCAGCTTCATAAAAAAAGTGTATTTATTATATGGAATCTAAATAATTCCAGAAACATTTGTAGATAGTACATTGTGAACATTATAATTACTGAACAGGACTCCGCACTAAATGTAATTAGTGTAAAACAATCTTATTTCAGTTCGCTTATGACAAAACTAGTCCGAATATATGGAATATTTAGAATCATAATTTGTTTATTTATTTTTTTTGTGATCCCATGGAAGACGTATCTTAGTCGTTTGAAGTACCTTGCCTGAGCGTGTAGTACAAGGTAGGAATAGTCTTGAATAGCCTGCCGTCGGCTAGCGAAATGTTAACAAATTCCCTAGGTTGTGGGATGATAAAACTCAAAATTGCTAAAAAAAACTTATCAAACATCTGACAATACATGGGATTCGTCGTTTTATATCTGTCTTGATAGGGTCAAAATAGCATATGTACTGTTCCATTAAAATAACAAAGTTAACCTCAATATCTCATAAAATACAAGTGACGAAAAGGGCACAATGCTTATGCCTATTAGCCCATTTCCCTCATGTTCTTCTGTATCAAGTGCATTGCAATGTTTAAAAACGGGAAGAGGTGTTAAAGTCACATACGTAATCATGTATTTACAATATATTTTTATCGGCGAGGTTTCATATAACAAATGTTATAAAGTGTTGAATATTTCCATATCTTAAACAGGCAGAAATAAATACCCGAAAAACAGGAAAGCTAAGATTATTTCACTGACCATAAAGTAGAATGTCAGTCTAATCTTACTGTTTTCTTTCATAATTAAAATGTGTTCTCATTACCTAATTTCAGTTTATTTTGTTATTTGATTATTATACTCGTATGATATGATATAGTGCCGCTATACTTGGTGAACTCCCAAATGTATTAAAATGGTATTAAGACTTATGCCAGATTTATTAAGATGGTGTGATTGCCTTAATATTTTCGATGGACTAGTGCTGTTCAGCTCTAGTCTTCATGCCACTTATCCCTGCCTATTGATAATAGTTTGAAAACACGACTGAGCATATTATTTAATATTTTATGAAATTATTTAATTAAATTATGTTCTTCAAGTTCTACTAGTACAAATTTCCTTTTTCAAAGTCTGAATATCCTTGACGAAAAATCGAGTCGTAAAACTACAAATTGTAGCAGTTCATTAATTTTTTAGACGTTTAGCTGAAACGTATAAAGAATGTTTCCAGAATTTTATTTAGAACGTGTAGTTTTAAAGTTTTCCCAATAGATGATGCAAGATATTCACTTTTCTCTCTCATTTTATACTATTGAGCATGTACATTGTAAATAACCTATTTCATTGGTTTAATTTTAATAATTAAACCGAATTCATAAATTTAAACCAATTTGAAAAAGCGGCTAAATTCTACTATATATTTCCTTAGCATGAGATACCAGTTAATCATGTATGTGTGTGACATATAACTTGTAATTCATCCAAGTGCAAGAAGTGCACAATATTAATCTTAAAAATATGAAGCTGTCATAAATGAGTGAAACGATTTAATCTAATTTGACTTTGGTCAAGATAAACTTTCGTTAATAAAGAGATCGAAAAATGGAGCCCACATGAAACACTGTTGTATCTCAAACCTCTTGAACTGCGTAATAAATTGAAGTTTGAGACAGTTTGAGACAAGATAAGCGAAATCAGCCACAGCAAGCCTCCCGCTATTCGTAAATGTTAAAATCTCAATTTTAGTCAAAGTGTGATTAATTTTATTACTGCCCAAAGTCCGTAAATATCAACAAGATACAAATAACAAGATATGCGCCTCTGTCAACCAAGTCTAAATATTTAACATTTACAAACAGCGGGGGGTTTCTGTGGCTGGAGCGGCATATCTTTTTACTGTCCCAAACCCTTAAATTGATGAACTTCAAATAAGCAAAATCTAAGAATAAATATAATATGTAGATTAAATAGTTAAAGTACAACATTTATTTTATGACGCGTGTGCAATGACACTTTTGTGCGAAGAACTTATGTGTTTCGAATCCATTACAAACACAGTGGATATATCATATGAAACGTATCAAATAACGCAGAAAAAAATAAAATGTTTTGTTCTTAACCGCAACGCAAAGAATTAAAAATTAATTTTAAAAGAAGGTTGTATTTCATCGGAAGAAATAATTTCGTGTGTTTTATATAATGGCATCAGCAGCTCAAAAATGTAAATATATCGACTCTTGTCGTCCCCCAGTCTCTTTAAATGATTTGTAGTCTTATATTATGAACTGATACATTCTATATCTAAAAGTAATAATTTTGCAATAATTGTCTTGCAATTCTCACAACATTTAATTCTTTAGTATTAAAAAAAGTAATATCTGTAATTCATGTCGTCCTGATCTGTCTACCAGAAATTCGACTTCTCAATAATGTGTCCATTTGCCGTGGCTATCGTATTTATTTTGTCACAGAGCATCGTGCTAAACGTAACTGTGTAGGCAGCGTTTATTAACGCATTATTGTAATGTTTGGTTTGTCTCTCTATGCAATTTATTGAAGCAATATATCACACAAAATTTGTTGGTAATTATGTAGTATATTTTGTGTTACACACTTAAATATCCGGCCACTGCGCTAGTACCTCATTCAAATAAAACTTCACCTTCCGTATTACAACGTAGGCAACCTGTAATACAACACAGTGCTGCGGGACCACGGCACAATAGGCGCACTGGTATTATTACAATTTCTAATATCAATGCGCTTTAATAGACGTTATATTTAGAAACCGATTGACTTACAAGCTAAAGTTGCATAGGGGCCGCAATCCATGAGGGGTCCCGCATTCTAAAAAACTACATAAAATATTCGAAAAAAGGCAAAACATCTTTGTATCTGTAAAATAATTCTTAATCAAGTAGACTATTCCAAAAAAATGTGTATTAAAATTAATTTAGTTTAATTATTTTATAAAATGTGCATTTGTGTCTTCTTCTGGTGGAGGACCCAACACCTTTTGGTGCTTGGTGAACCCGACGTACCTAAATCCAGCCATGAGTATACTATCGATGTTCGGTGGTTGCTCAATATGTTATTAATCAAAGAAGCAGGATAATATTAATTACAATTTAAAGTATATTGAACCTGAAAATTTCTCATTATGGCTATATCTGAAAATCAGCAATATTTTCAACACCACATCAACCACGAGAAACAATTAGTTAGAAAAAAAGTAGAGTTCTGGCAGGCACAAAAAAAGAAAGACAAAAATCAAGGTAACTGCCTAACTTTTCTATTCTATTCTAATCTATTGTTTAGATCCTCTTCATATGAAAAAGAAGACGTGTTCTAATTACTTATGTTCACGCACTCCAGTTTTTTTGTGTTGTCATTTGCATTGCAGCCGTCGAAAATTCAGGAAATAGAAGAACGCATTATTTTCTGATATATAAGAACACTTGTGACTTCTGATTTTCAGGAACCCGAAACACCTAAGGTGGTCGAAGAGAAGCCCGTTTCTCAGGTACACTTAAAATCGATTTCTCGGAGTGTTTTTAAGCTTCAGGGTAGCGCCACAAAGTTTTGTGTGTCTTGTTCTGTAACGCAGTATTCTGTAGTGCAGTGAACACCTACATTTCCCTTCGATTTGGCGTTAATGATCAATGACTCTTCTTATTGACCACGTATTGACATCGTACATTTTGACACATTAATCTATAACATGATCTTGATCTTGGTTTATATAGCTATTTTTATATTCTTGAATATTAAAACAAAATTAGCTCGTAGTTGCTTTGGTAGAATAGTGCGTAGTTTAGAGACGTAAATTAGTTAAGATAACACAAGAGTTTTCGTTTTTGTCTGGTTTATAGATTTTTTTGCCACTTGGCACATTCCAGTAAATTCGAAATTAGCAAATCCTTCGTTGACATTCGAGTAAATACATTACGTACGAATATATTTTATAAAGTATTCCGTCATTATTTTTCAAAAAAATATGACAAACAATCAATGTGTTACAATTTCGGGGAGCACATTAACTAATTTCTCAACGAACTACATTTTGTTTATTGACAAAAATGTAAAATTTACTTCTGGGGGTAATAATTTGCATACACTTTCTAACCAACATGTAGAACAACTAAAATTTCACTTTTTCAGTTGTTTTACAGAAAAGTTTCTTAAAACCGGAGGTCTTGTAATTATGTAGTCAGTATTATTCTCATAAAAATGAACATACAGTAATAATAAAAAAAGTATAGTGCTTGTATTGTACAATAGTTTTAGTTAGACTATTTCCTAGCCCTGCTTTATTCGATTGTATCATTCATTTGATGTGGGAAACAAGTAATATTTCTGAGCAGTATGTATTGATGCCTTTCACAGTCTGCGTGAAACTAAACGTAGAAAACTTAGTCTTTAGTTGTATGAAAGTTTGTTTTCCAGAAAGGATTCCTAATACTGCATTGAAAAGTACATATTAGTGTGAATCAATGGGTGGAAAAATGTCGGCGTACATTTGCATATCAGAAACAAATATTTATGGTACCATTGGCGGTATGGTATACTATACAATTACTATTGGTATAATTCATCAAACCAATCATTCATTCGTTTCGAGAAATCGTTAGTGTTAGAAGGTGAAAACGATATAATAAACATAAAATTTACTTTCGTAATCCGGATCGTAATGTCATTTGTTTACAATGTTTACACATATCTCGTTCATTTATAAAGTAGCTATTTCGACTGATCTTCATAGGGTAGATTCGTGTTCTTTTTTCAAAATATTGTAACCTGCGTATGCCATTCTTCTTGCTTCTCACTTATTCTTCCCTATTAGCCGCTTCGAAGGTGCAATTGATAGATAAAGATAGAGAAAGTTTTGGCAGACATTAAACGTGGGTAATGTGTATTGTATTTCGAGAAAATGAAATATCTATATATGAACGTATTATCTATAAACAATAACGAGATAGCATGTCTCAAGTCTTTTCGAAATTTTAACGTACTTATCGGTATGTATCTGTTAATAAAACATTAAAATAATTGAAGGGGTGAATGTGCATTACTTTACAAAAAAAATTACTTTTTAGGGCTTTTAATAAAAAATGAATAATTATTTTAAAATATATCAGGCGTTGTCCTCTCAAGAAATGGAGTTCTATAACTACACCACAAGTGCCAAGTAAAAAGCACATTGTCCCTACCTTGCGCCGAACTCATCTGGCAGTACCTCCCAATTTCTTTACAAGAATGGCATAATGAAAAATGACAATTATCTTCGGGGGTAAGTGTCAGGAAAATATTTTACGAATACCATAAAGAGGTACAAACGTGCGATCAATTTTTAACCTAAGAATGATGTCATCTTTCGTTTGAATCGTGATACGGTTAGTTCAGTACGTAAAAACAGAGTAATATGTGATAGATTTATGCACAAATTTAATACAATTCTCGTAAGACGTACATGCAAATTTTAGCACAACCTACGTCTCCACATTGCGTTGTGTAACTGGCTGCGCCAGCGGGTCATTTCCTCTGCAGCCGATACGCGTGTAAAGTGAATAGGGCGTGCGCCGGCCGCGCGTGCACCGAGCACTAGTCCTGCGCGAGCGCCCACGGGAATTAAACCGCGGCTGTGGCACAGGTCCGCCGCTACGACCCCATGGCCTTCGTCCCCAGCGATTCGGAGTCCGAGGCGGAAGCGGAAGCGGAGACGGGGGCCGAGCCTCAGGCCCAGGTCCAGGCCCAAGCCCAGGCCCAGGTTCAGGCCCAGGCTGAGGCAGAAAAGGCGCCTCCCCACGCGCCACCACAGGTATTCGGTCCCGTAGCCACCGTCGTCCTCGTCACTGCTCTCGTCTGCCGTCTGTCGTCCGTCCTGTGTTGTCCGTCTCGTCGAGTAGAGATGTGTTTGTCGTTATTATTGCTATTGTTGATGTCGAAAAAATGTTGGTCATGTGGTTTTTGTTGTAGTCTGAGAAATTTGTTTAATTTATTATTGTAGAGTATTTGAAGTAGTCCATTTAGTTTTCATCATGAGTTTTCTGTTCGTTGTAGAGTATTGTTTTTATATTGTTTACAGAGGCATTGTAGACTTGTTTCAACGATCTTGCCAAACTCAATTTTTGACTAAGCCTCATTTTACCAATATATACATGTTAATCTTATTTTCAGATCGCATGTTATTGAAATGGGAAGTAAGTATATTGAACAGTACAATCAACAAAGAAGAGGTAAATAAAATGTCCGATGAGATATTGAAATTGTGTATTGTATGATATTCGGCATTATCTAGACCAACTCTTTAATGTTGTCATAGAGTTCAAAAGATTAACAGAACCTTTCTTCTTTTCCCTTTATCTCTCACTTTTTTTTTCGAAGGAGCTTACTTTTCGAAAGTAACTTACTGTTCAAAATAGTACGCGAAAGTATTTGGTTTCAAAATCATTCAAAATCATTGATATGTGTAAATCGATTAATTGTTGGTGGATAAAAACATACGTATGTGTTGATCAACTTTCAAATTATAACACTGAAACGTGTGCATAATCCAGTCACAAACTTGTTTACTTTGTGCGTGGATCTGAATGTTCGTATATTATCTGTAATAGTATATAATATTATATTCATCTAGTGAGAAACAAAATTACGCTCTTTAATGAAATTCTGGAAAAGAAAAAAGCTGTTCAACATTAACATATTTCATAATTACATCGAAATTCACGTAGATTAAAATCGTCAACAGAAACTCGCAATTTGTACGAAAAATTGGCAGAATAAAATAACTCTGTGACATACAATTTATTTATGAATGAAGTATGTGCGTTTAATTGTTTTTATTGTGTAGATAATTATCTAATGGTAAAAATTTCTGTTTTGCTTCAGAAAGTGGAAGAGAAGAAGGCTGTCACTGAAAAGGTTGAGAGAACAGTAGAACAAGTGAAGGTAAGCACCTATGCAATTTTTAGTAAGGAAATTAGGCTTATGATTTTTTTGGTAATGGATTCGCTCTTGACATTTTTTCACGATTTACAATACGACAGTTGCTAAGTACAAATTTTATTTAATTAAATGAATCTTTTAGTCATTTAAGGTTCGGCAAATAAGATTGTATAGGCTCCATATTTAATTCATTGAAAATGAACTTGAAACCTTCGACTATATTGCAATTCCCGCTGAGTCCCACTAAATTTCCAAGAAAGAGTGATTATAGCTACAAAAGACATTTTATAAATCTGAAAATTGTATTCTGAAATCGCTGAAACTAGGTGTAATGAATAAAGGAATAAGGAGAATTGTTTCTGTCGAAGAAAATATTTAAAAGTTATTTTGTGACAGTGCAAATGTGCCTCTGTGTCCATGAAAGCCTCTTGTACGAACAGCCTTGCCTACCAAGCATGAAGCTGCAAGGGAAAAACTTGTCTCAGAGGTAAATAGCAAATCGAAATATAAGAATTTTGGTGTAGAATGAAGTCGGTGACAATGCGCGTGAAGATAATTCCCTATTTACATAGCACAGTGAACATCGCGCATAAAGGCTTTCAGTGCGAATTCGTTTAACTCTAATAATCGTATGGTACCAATAAGGATTAACAACGGGGTGAGTGGGTGGGTGGCTCTGCAACCCAAGCTTAAATTTTGACTTTATTTGTGATTAGAACTATTTTGATAAATTAATAAATTTATTTTACTAATATGTATGGGCATTCATGTAAACAAATAATGTTATTCCATCTCTGGTTCTGCAAATGAAAAAATATCGACTTTCTTGCATCTATATTTAATGACCAAATCTATAATGTTTTACATCAAATAAAAATGTATTAAATTACATTATATACTACTGGTATACATTATGGCTTAAAATACTACAAATATTTCAAAAATTTATTCTCAATTTTTTGTTTTCGAGTGAATAGTCCGGATTTTTTTCTCACAGCCAAAGACGCGATAGCTTAAATACTTAAAAATTGTGATAAATTGCATAATATTTTGAACTAGTAAGGACATCACGAACAATATCGAAGATTTCAAATTCCTAAAATAAATGAATCCTATAAAAATAAGGGCGAGAAATTAAAAACAAAGACACAATTGGAGAGTGTTACGGGTTGCGTCCCTTATTGTGTGTTTAAAAGATTATTGGTAAGGTATATATATTTTTTTTTAAAACTGTATATTTTGTAAACCAATTAATATTGTCGGTTTTGCTATTGGTCTCATATTAATCTGCAGAAATAAAAATTATATAGAAAATGTATCCGAGAGTAAATGACATGTAAATGTATTCGAGCGTAAATGAATGTTAAATGTTTTAGAACGAATTACAAAACATGAATGCGCTGTGTAAAAAATTCCTCCCAAATTTTATCTTTTTAAAAATTCTTGCCCCACCCAATAAAGCATTTCGCAGTTGGAAATTGCAAATCGGCATTACTGGCTTACTGCTCGATAAGTAAGCGAGTACTGCTTTTTGAGCATTGTACTGACACACTAAATTGGTGCTTAGAAACCCCCCAAGTACAACCCGATGGCGTTTAGAATGAGTAGCTCGGAGGAGGAAGAAGAGGAGGAGGAGGAGGAGGAGGATACGTTTGATGAGAGTGCGCTGAAGGTGAGCCGCGCCCCAAGTACTAGTAGCTCCAGTGCTTCGTCCGTCCGTTGCGTCCTGTGGCGTCCTGTGGCGTCTGACGGCGTGCTGCTGTGTAGTAATCTGCTGTTTTTTACTGTGATCGTCGCCTCTTAGGGGCTTCCAGTGACCTGTGCGTCTTATGGAAGATTTTGTTTTATTTTGTAGTTAATTGTGCTTTATTTTCAGCTGCTGAATTTGTTTTGGTGTGATTTCGTAGAAGTTTGTTATTTATTTTAAGTTGGTTAGCTAATTTTCATTTCAGAAGGCTTTGCATTAGCATAATAGATATATTTTTTATTCCCTGTAAAAGAAACAGCGAGAGGAAAATTTTTGTATGTATCGAAACCAATTAATAATTATTATTTACAATTGATACGGTTGCTGTGCCTTTCATTTGCATCGAAATGAAGCTCGTGATTTGTCATGGATTACAATTCATTTCCCATGTACTACTTTATTAGTAAAACAATATTATCTTATTTTAATTATCATTGTCTAAGACATGTTTATAATAAAGTTTTCACTTTTAAATTTTAGACAATCAAAGTTTGTTTCAAACATTAAATAAAGTTGAATAAAACCAAATGTGTTTCATCTTTAAATTTGTTATGTTTTGAAAATCAAGGTGCGTGTCAGTTCTCAGGTTCATGAAAAATAAAACACATTTTGTGTCATTGAATTTTATTTAATGTTTGAATTAACAATTTTGAATTAAACAAAAGCTGTTCGTCAAAAATTTAAAACAGGAAACTTTGTTATAAAAAATATAAAACACAAATATAATTTTGATGTGAAATATAAATCAATTCAATTAATTAAATTGTGATATATATTAAAATAAATTTGTAATCCCTTATAATTTAATAATCTGAATAAATATTTTTAAACAAACATATATAAAAAACAAATATTTTTGTTTGAACAATTGAAACATTCTACGATTCATTAATTTGTCTACAGGTTCTTACATGCAATTTCAAAATAGCAGGGATGTCCCATTGCATTGCATAATCTTAAATAGGTTATATTTGTCATGGTATGGTTCATGGTGTAGTAGTCTTGGTTATTTAATCGTTGTTTGAGTTGTTTGCACTAATAGTACGTAGAATTGAGGTTTGTTGTGGTAAATGGTAGTTGGCAATGTTCATGTTGTGCTTCTATTTCTTTCGAGCAGCGGGAAACAAAGCGCAAACGGCGCAAGGCCAGGGCCGGGGGCATCGCGATAAGCCGCCACGCTCCGGCCTACGGCCCGCGCCAGCGCCCAGCGCCCAGCACCCAGCGCCCAGCACCCAGCGCCCGGCGAAGGCCAATTGCGGGCGCCGTCATTTTTTGCGCTTCCCTCGAACAAAGAGACGCTGTCCCCATCCGCCTTCCCTTCATTAACTCTCGGGAGTAGCCGCCCGCCAAAAGCACGGCTGGCCTACGATTTGTCGTAAGCCGCTACGGGTGAGGGGAAGAGGATAGCGAAGGCGCTGGGCAGCCCGGAGGCAGCGGGACGGGCCGCGACGGCGCGGTCGAGCCTCTCTGGGATAGAAGAGCACGATTCGGTGAGAAGCGGGCGAGAAGCGGGCCATTTGTGACGTGGAAGCGATTGAAAGCCGGGATGGCGGAGACCGCGATGGCTTTCGACTCGGGCGTTTGACGCTGTCAACCTCCGACAGGTTGGCGCGAAGGAAGACGGGTAGAAGCGAACGGTTCAAGAGGCGACGCCGCAAGCGTGGGACGAAGATAGGGTAGCAAGAGACGTGGCGGGGGAAGCCTCTAGTGCGCGTGCCTCTAGTGCCACTGTCTGTGGTTTCCCAGGCGCGAAGCTGCCCGAGATGCCTGGCGAGTCGCTAGGGCTATAATAGAGTGGGGCGGGGCGGACCGGGGCCGGGCCGGGCGCCATCGCGCCGACTTTCCTGAATGAGCGGCGAGAGGCGCCGATCGACGGACGCGTGGTAGCGGCAAGACTTGCGTGCCTCGCGAGGCCGTGCTCTGCTACGCTTCACCGCGCCAGCCACGCTACCACGCCCCGCTTCGCCTCGCCCGAGATTTTTTTTTTTTGTCGTCTTTTTTCCACGAGCATAATGTGCAGGCAGTCAATCGCAGAGAAATACCCGCATTTTTCAAATTCCCGACGCACCCCTGAAATACATTGATTTTCAAACTGAAATTAACACAGAGTAAACAACAAGTCTCCACATTTCCGACTTCTTTCGTTATCATTGCATCCTCTCTAAAAATCTAGTAATTTGAAGGAAATACGTAGTATTCGTAACACAAGTAACGATATCGGGCACATCTCAGTGAGGAAACATGTATATTTATTATTCATTTAAGTAAATATTGAATGTAGATATGATGCCTTAAATTCATACTCGTGCTGTTCATTTCTTGCGTTAATCGATATCGTATCGATTCGTTCGTTAATCGGTATCGTTCTGAAATTTTCGCAAAATTTAACAATACAATTGTGGAGCGACAGATGGAAACACATTCACTCCATTCCAGCTTAGCGGAAGTGTTCACTCAAAAAGTGAATCTTTGCTTCAAATGAACCATTGCGCTTGATGGCGCCCGCGAGTGCGGAATAGCGCTAGTGAAGTAAAGAATAACCTTCTGAACGTCTTCCACTAAGCTCTTATCGAGTTATTTCATTTTGATATGTTGCTCCACATATGTTATTTACATTCGTTAGCCAATGTACGTCGGTGAGGTGCTACAGAAATACGCCATCTGCTCCTCGGTTTCTGTTCATCCGCTTTTCTTCCGCTCCGTTGCCCATGGAATGCCTCTCGCGGGGTGTTTACTCCCCGATGAGTTCGCTATTTCGTGCGTTTGACGCCCGAACAGGCCTTCTTGTGAGGCAGTTGTGGGAGCATAAAAAAAGTTCGTACGCGCGCGGGGAGGTCATAGAGAGCGGACGCCCGCCCCCGACAGACCAGCGATGACAGCGGGCAGCGGAGCGGCTATTTTGCGCCCGCGCTCTGCCGCCGCCACCGCCGCCGCCCTCGGGACGCGGCCCATCCTCCCTCCGCCTCCCTCCGCCGCCCTCCGCCGGACTTTGCGCCCTGCTCCGACCCGTTGGGAGACCCGGGGCTGCGCGAGGCGGCGCGGCGTGCGCTGCCAACCTGTCGCGAGGAAATTTGTGAGGCGCGCGCAGCGCGGTCGGCGACGCGGCTGGTGCGGCTGGCGGGCGGGGCGCTGTTGGCGGCGGGCCGCGCCGCTAGCCGAGAACAAACGGCTTTGCGCCCGAGAATCTCACGGCCTCGAGCCCCGAGCACGTGCGCCGGCTGCTAGGTGGCCACTAGCCGCAGCGCGGGCCTAAAAATACGAGTGCAAGATTTTGCTGCGGCTACCCACCGAGCTGCCTGGTCCGCGCGACACAATTAGAAATCGTAGGGATCCTAATGGCACGTGCAAAACAACTTGTTGTCAATTTGTTTCGATAGAAATTGCCCGCGCGCTCTGCTGTACGGCAGGGCCGAGAATACTCCCCGATGCCCGGACGAGCTCGCGAAATTCTCTGCCGTTCTCTGCACCCCTTACGTCATGTGCAACCGATTTTCCCGCTGCGCGCAGTCGCGTTTCCCGCTGCGACTGTCCTGGGCGAAGCCTTGCGATCTGGGTCCAGGCACTAAACAAAGGGTAAACGTTTCTTACAACCTGTTGAAGATCTTTCCATCCCTTCCAAATGCAAAGGAGCGAGAAGTGGAGGTTTTGTCTACGTTGTAAATAAAAAAAATATCAGGGAATGAATAATTCCAGATTGATGAATTGAGACAAGCGGTGAAACATGTCTGCTATTTCAGAGAAAATGTTCCACACAAATTCCATTTATCCAAATTTTCATCAATACAGTTAATTTGTATCCCTAACCCGCTGTATATTTTATTTTGAGGTCTTTTCACCCTTTGAAATGCATTTTTTCAGTTCCGGCCGTTATTAAAATATTCTACACATTTAAAAATTTCACTGTTTTTCTTTACAAGATTGAAGACGCCCTGGGCTCCGAAAATGTTCCATTGGACATAATCGAAGAGGCTAAGGATAAATACAAAGGCCTGAAACCCAAATTCGTCGAGAAATTGGAGCCAAAAGAATCCCCCTTATTGAAACCCAAAAGGGTAGGCACACAACCTGTTAAGAAAGGTCAGTTTGTAGAGTGGCCGAGTCTCAAGCCAGTAGAGAAAGACGCACAGGAAGAAGAAAAGCCCCAAGTACCACAACCAGAACCTAAAATTGATCCGTTCAAGGTGAGATTGTGACCATTGAGTGTGTTTCTGCTCTCGACTTGAAGCTTCCGTCTCAACTAATTGTATCTTTCACTTCTGAACTATTTCTGTTCTCTACTCAATGGGTTACGGCATTCCTTTCACTTTCTCAAGGGGCCTAACGCTCTGCCAAACTATTTCTATCATCTCATGAATTTCGGTCTGTGAGGATCTTTGATTCTTGATTACCAACTGGAACTGTGAGTGACACTCGTCTTTCTCTCTCTTTACTGCTACTGACCTCTTTCGTCTACGGCTTGTACACTTCCGACTTTCTTCTCATTTTGGAAGAAATGAATAAAGTACAGCCATTTCATTCTTATTTTATGGTGTGAAATGATAAAATTTAACATTCTCAATTGTGTGACTCTTAAAATTCTTTAAGTGGCTTGAGTGGCACACGCTCAGCCAAACTCTTTGCACTATCACTTACGAGCAATCACTTCTAAACATTTCTTGATTAATTGACTTCATCTATAATTGAATTTTCTCCTGAGTGCTTTTAGCGAACACAAATGCTAGTAGTTATAACATTAGTCTTGGTCAACTCAGACACGACTAGATGCTTTCGTAGAAAGACAAGTTAAAAAACGTAAATATAATGTTACGCCAAGTACCATGAATTATTTTTTCATACTAAATAGATACGCTTATTTGCTAGTCGTATAATAGAAGCCTCTGCGTGAAGGCTGCAGGAAGGCCGTTTATATGACGTGTATTACACATTACATATGTAACACTCCCTTGTTCAAGTTATTCATAGTAGCTGGGTTTTGAAACGCCCCATACAAATTTCTTTCGCTGTCTCCTCAGCCATTTAATTCTTCTCGTCCTCAAAATGGAGCCAGTTGGCATCGGGTGAAAGAAGCCGTTCTCGCCGTCTCCCTATTGCAGATGCCATGAGGAGGGAATTGTTTGGAAGGATACTTATAAATAATCTCGTAGATTGTCAGGCTAGCGGTGGCTAAGAGGTCCTGTGGGTGCCAGGGCGCGGCCGCCAGGATCAAAAACAAGCTCATAACGTCGGGAGACATGTCGGGAGGCGGTACGCTCCCGGAGCTCCCTTAGTTTGTGCGTCCGACTTTGCGACCCATGACTTGTTTTGCGTGGTGAACGCCCTCGCCTAAGCAATGGTAAGGCCCGAGTGGAGTCGGTGGTGGGACGTGTGTCTTCGGGCGGGCGGGCGAGTGCGTCGGAGGGATCGTGCGCCCAGGCCCTCGCCCTCGCCCTCGCCCCGGCCCGCGGGGCCACCCGGCGCCGCCGCTTACCCTTGCTTCTTTGTGTGCCCAGCCTGTGGACAAGAAAGCCCCGGGCGTGAAGGTGCCCGAGATCAAGGCGCCTGACGCGCCCAAGATCGAGGTGATCCGAGAGAAGACGCCGACACGGGGCGACTCGCGCAAGGGCTCGCTGGCGCCGGGCTCCGGCCCCGGCAGCCGGCGCGGCTCCCTCATCCCGCCTGAAGACCAGCCCCGCCGCCCCAGCCTCATCATCAGCGACGAGGTAGGTGCGCGCCCAGCACGCTACAGTAGGTGACGCCGGACCTAGATGGGTAGTTACGCACATTAGTCACTTAGGAAGCTTGTCGTTAGAGAAAGCGGCTGAGATTTGTGTAGGCGGTAGACTCAGCGTACGCCTTATTGTACAAAGATAATTGCCGTATCGCTTATACAAGTATAATGATTCTTTCAGTACTCGCCTATAATAATTTTCCTCTTTCTCCTAATGGAATCTTACGCACTGTCACTAACTAGATGGATCAAAATCGGCAATGCACGTTTGCTAACTAAAACTAATTGTACAGAGAGACGTGTTTGCATGGTAGAATCTATACATTTAAATAGACGTTTGTACAAGAGGCACGATTGTCGTGCGGAGCAATTTTAGCAGAATAGCGAGTAGTGTCGGAGAGATCGTTAGCTCGGGAGCCAGCCCGTGTCCTGGACACTCACGCCGGCCCTGGGCACGGGGGCTCCGTCGAGACTTTTTTTACGCAACGAAAGAATTTATAGTGGCGGGTCGCAAAGCGCAGAGACAAGAGGCGAACAGGTGCTAACTCAGCTGACAAGTTGTTTGGAACGGCCCTCGCCGTGGTCGCCTCTGTGGGGTAGCGTACTACGCACGCATCAAATTCTATTTAAGACGTCTTGACACAATCGTTGCAATAAATACGTCGGAGGCTGGGTGCACATGCACGTGCTATTTGAGTCGATGTATTCCTGGAGGGTGTACTGGTATAGCTACACTTAGCCTAAGTTAACTTTGGCCAATGGCGTGGGCATGCTGCACAGAAAGTGGGTTCTGGCCTTAACCTCGAAGCAATGTCAATAGATTATCGAGCTCAGTTAAAACTAGATGCCGAAGAAAGTGCAAGTGCCTCGTGTACAAATATAAAATAGTTACGATGCTGTGTATCTTGACCTCTTGAATTCCAATTGGGGTGTGGATCTTGAGTTAAGGTCTGTTAAAATAACTCAATAATCTAATTAATAATTGAGTTACATTAACTCATCTATACACAAGATCCTCATCCCAATTTAAAATAATTACTGAGAGTAGAGAATTTCTTATTTGGTGACTAACGCGCAAAAAATCTGCAAACGGATTTGGAAGAGGATTCAATAATTTGATTTTTTAAATTAATGAAATATACTACGCATGCCACCCTTCTTTCGTTTAAAATTTAAATGAATACGTAATAAAATGTAATAAAACATCTTACGTTTCTACAAAAGTTTTATATTTTTATCTCAATTTATGAATATACAAATTTACATTTAGTGGTATTGGGAAATTATATATAATGTATGTTGCCGTCAAAACCAGTAATCAATTAAAATTAGTATTGAATAATTAAAACTAGTTTTAGCAAAGCCCTTTCAAGAAAACCAATGTTTACTACTCAAAACAAGATTTGTCCAAGATTGTTACGCAAAACTAGATTTGACTGACATTTGTTAAGAAGTAGTTAAAATCGATTTTGACTGAATTGGGGTATTTAAAAAACTTTTATCGAAAATTTTCATTAGTTCTCGAAAATATAAGTAAATAGGAAGAACTTTAGAGTGTTATAGAGGAATGAAAAAGACAGTACAGCGCAAAAAATGTTGTCGAGATAATGAAGAAGGGAATCGTGGCAGTACCACTGGAGTTGACACAAGCCAGAAAGAAACATGAACATTTGTTCAAGGCAGCCAAGAAAATGAAACGTATCACTAGCGTCTCCGTTTCTCTACTTGAAGATAACGACGAAGAAATTATTCAGATCGAAGATGTTTACAAACCGGAAGCAGATTGTCGAAATGTTAACTAAGTTGAGCTGAAAAAAATACGATCACAATTTTGAAACCTAGGATGGAAATTTGGAACAGGTATAATAAGCCCACCATCTGTATCTGTGCTGATTAAGTGAGATCGTGAACCCAGTTTCATTACCAAAAACATTATTTACCAGGCGAAATTTTACACTTATAAAAAATATAATTTTCCAGAAAATGTTCTTTAGAAAGACATTGATGTCTGCTTTATTACCCTTTCTCATTAAAATTGTATTTTGGAGAATTGATGGTAATGCAGAAGTCGTAAAATCTCCTCAAGGCCCAATATCAAATATAGTTCTGTAGAGAAACTGATTCTTGTAAAATTACTTTTAACTCATCTATTTCCGTTAAAACTATTTTTAGCTTGTAGAAAATAATGTCAGTCAAATTTAATTTTCCCTGTCAAACTTGAATAATTCTAGTTCTGTCTAATGAATATTAATTTTAATGAAAGGAAGTTGTTAAAACTAGTTTCAACCTACGAAATTTGAGAAAATTAAAATAAACAATACAATACAAAATTGGCACGTCAGCTACGATCATCTGAATATGTCAGAATAATCTCTTCTCTAATATCTGAAAAAGGATAATTCTCAAAATGTGATTGAATTTATGAAAACCTATTTCTCATTAAAATATTGAGTATTCAAAAATCCATTTTACTAATTGCAATATAGTTCTGACACCTGTTAAATTTGTTTATACACTTAAGCCATTGAGTTCTAAAACAATAAATAAAACAGTATAATAGAATGAAAAGACTAGTCTGGTCCATTTTTTGACACTCCCAATATCCTCTAGTCGCACTGCAATTATGAGTTTTACGTATATGGAACGTGGGGAAATGCTATCGCATAAGTACGCTTATCAGTTTTTTAACGTTATTCAGCGGTACACTGCGCTATAGACCACGTGTATGTTATACAGCCGTTTTTATTATAGTAGTATTTATCAATTAAACGTTCCTCCTTTTGCATTTTATTCATCTTTTCACATTTTAAAATGGCTTAAAACTCGTTGTTTTACGGAAAACATTCAAAAATACATGAAAGCGGCAATGTTTTCAAAAAACCTGTGTTATAAAATTTTCGCTTTCGCTCCTCAACGGATCTACTATGGTTTGTGGTGTTTAGGGACTCTGGCTTCCCAGGATAGAGAGAACATTTGTTGATCTTCCGGAGCAAACTGATTATAAAGTTGTAATAAAACGTAAAAACACAACACATTAATTATCTGACCACAAAAGCTAACCAGCACCATTGTAGCTTTGGTATTCCTGCACAATAAGATAAAAGGAACCAGTCACACATGGGGATAACCTAGACACAAAAATCGTGTTTATCGGTGTTATCCGTGTTAGGTGACTCCTTTGTGGCATTTGATCAGTTATAACTCGCGCACATTTTAAGAAATTCTCTAGTCTTCTTTCTAAACTTTCTAAACAATTTAACAAAATGTAGATAAGTTACGGCATGGAAAATTCAGCTTTGTAAGTGATTTATGAATGATTCTTGAAATGTATCTTTATAATCAAATAGCAAAAAATATCACAAGGTTATGGAGAAACCTTGCGATTTTAAAAGGGAGATTTGGCCAACGTCATTTCTTGGCCTTTGTGACTTGATATACGTTAAAAATAAAATTATATACATTGTATCAATTATATCAATGTATTTCTATCATCGTCACCAGGATCAAAATTCTCTTCTAAAGACTTCTTCTCAATATGTCACATGGTTTTTACTGTATTTTGACGTTAAATAAATAAAGTCACAAGATGGCCAATCCAATGTCGTATGTGCATACGATAAACACTGTGCATGTTTCAATGTTTTCTTAACCTTGGAGGAATCCAATCTAGCAAGCGAGACGGAGGAGCACCGTCTCCTCAGCAGAGCAGCAACAGCTCGCCCCGTGCACCGGTCTCCGGTTTCGCTCCACCCCGGACACCACCCCCGCCCCCGCCCCCGCCCCTGCCACGGCCCCGCCAGCGCCAATTCCCTGCCCCCATCCCCGGCCCCTCCCTGCGCAGTCCGGCTTCTCCGTTCCTGCTCTCGACCACCACGCCTTATATTGAATGTGAATGGGTGTTTGCGGGCAAAACAGCGTCCAGGCGAGCAGAGCCACAACGACGCCCTTTCTGACTGTTTTCATCTTTTGTATATACCTCTGTTTCTCTTTCTCGTGTTTCTTCGCCTGTGTGTCATACGTTGATGTTTACATTTCATGCATTTTGATGTCAAATTATTAATGCCTCGACTTAATTTCAGAGATGAGACTCTTTGTAAAAAGTGTGCACTAATGAATATAAATTGATACTGCTTTGTTTTATAGCGACATCCAGCTCTACCAGATGCACGATCTTTGTGTATAAAGCAACTGAGTGAAAGGATTCTATGTTTGATTGCATTTTAATGATGTTTATTCATCTATTGCTTTAATCTATTATGTTGCTCTACCTGATGCAATACAAACCTAACACAATGTTTTATGGAAACCAGTCAAGAGTGAGGTGTACAGGGAGTTATAGTTTGGGAACTCTTCACCTTGATCAATATACATTACTTGACACTGCTCGTGTCCAAATACATAATTACAAGTCAGTTCCCTCAACACTTAAGCTTAAATGTGTCACTGTTTGGGGACTTTTGTCCTTTTTATGGAAGTAGAACTATTAATTGAACGGGAGTAAGAGTCGAGGTAGATTCCCTTCGGGATAAATCTCCAGAGGTTTAGAGCTTTCTGTTAAAATATCGTATCCTACGTACTGCTACAGCTCGAAGATTGCTAAACACGCTGACGTTGAAACCATGATTCTTCCTGAAAGCTTCTAGAAATTAGTGTGCTCCTGCGTCAATTCGGAATCACTGTTCATGTTAAAAGATGTGGCATCTCGTTTCTTCTTCTAATCGTAACATAACTTCATTGTTTTTAATTTTCTATACAATAATTTTAAAAGCATATTTAAAAATTACGTTTGGAATAGTCGAAGCAAGTCTACTCACTAGTAAGGTGCTTGTGAAAAAGGTACACAATAGGCAGTAATAAAATATCAACGGACAATTCCCCGAACAATTCAATCATCCTTCGATCGTGAAATAACTTGAACAAGAAAGTGTCCAATTTATTTCTCGATAGATAAAATAACTGATTACTTGTGAATTTATTATATGCTTTACGCTGCAAGTTAATTCTCATTATTAAATTGATTAATGAGCATGATATTTACTCTTTATTTGTAGTTTTGCCCTCGGCAACTCTTGATTTCATCATGCAATACTCATTTGTATTCTTGACTCAGTACTTTTCTGTACATATCAATGTCTCATCGTTTCTTATTTATTAGAATAGCATTTTCTTACATGTTTGTTTTATGTTTCTAGTTATAACTTCTGGCTTCTTCATTGTGCACTAATAAAAGCTTTATCGTTAAGAAAATGTGCGCTGAGTCGGTAACTCCTGGATCGTGAAGAGAGTGAATATTAGCTAGACTGAAACACTACAGTATTGTATCGCATATGGCCGCATCTATTGCTAGCCATTGACCTACGAATGTGGGTCAGCCGAATTTACACAACCTCATTGGGACCAGTGTTACACTAGCATTAAGATTCACTACGAAATAATTACAATCAATGAGACGTAAGGTCTATATTGAACAACAGCTATATTAAACATACATTATAAGAGTTATCTTCTTCACTACTTTTACAAAAAGGCCTACTAGTCATTTGATCGTCTATATACGTGGCATTATTCAAGGGGGTAATAATTCCTTACGCTAAAGTAATATTGAAAATATTGTCAACTGTTTAATGATGCATTTTCATTTTTCATTATTTCCATTTTACTTATAGGAGAATAGAAAGTTGCGTCCCGGCGAAGTTCCAGACGACCGCAAGGTGAGCCAGCCATTCCCTGCTTCGTGTAATGCAGCTGCTCTACGTCATGGTTTTGTTTCGTCCTTATGCCATTCAAGTATTGTCTCAGCTTTCAGTTGCTTTGCCTCATAATGTATTTATTTTATGCACAACATATTCTGTCTTTTAAGTTGCTCTGCGCGTGATAGCTCTCGAAAGAGAGTAAAGGATGAAAGATTAATAAGTGTGAATGGGAGCGTGTGGAACATAGGAAAGGGCAACGAGGGTGAAAGAGAAAAAAACTGAATGAGTAATGAATAGATAAGCCAAATCGTAGGCGGAATGAGTGAGAGGCGAGGCGAAAACATTTTAGATGATGGAGCGGGTGAGAAAATAGAGGGGAAAATAAGGTAACAGTGCTTGAGTGATTTGAGAGTAAATGTATTCGTGTTAATGGGAAGTAAAGTAGGGATAGTAGAATAATTGGACGATAGAGGAATTGAGTGGGAAAGACGAATGAAAGAGAGCGAGGAACATTGTATCTGAATGAAAGTGCTTAATATTTCGTTAATACTTCTTCATACGTTCATTTTTTTTCATTATTAATTTTATTAATTATATTTTCTTCAAGGGTAATTTTTATTTGCAATTTATTTATTGCATTTGCTTTGAAATTTTCATTTACTTCTACAGGCAATTTGAATACGTTCGTCATTGTTTTGTTCTGTTACAAATATATCGTATTGTGGTGTATCGTATTGTTCTGTATCCCTGTTTAATTTCCTGTCCTCTAGTATCCAAGTTCACTCTGACATCCGCACCATCTTTCTCTGTTATTTCATTTATTTGGTTTCAAACAAATTATTTTTCTACAGGTTGGAAAATTGCGGCCTGGTGAGGTATTAGACCCTAAGGTGAGATTTGTGTTGTGGTAGCACAAAGCTGACCTTGTTTCGTTGGCGTTGCTTCCAAATATGATTCCTCACAACTCTAGCATTTGAATGCTAGAGCAATTTCCCCCATTATGTTCGCGTGTTTTGGAACCATTTTTTATGTTGATTGGTTTAACCATTTATGTGAAGCTTTAAAGTGGACCATACACGTTCGGTTTTACCACACTTTTTACCTGTGCAAATCTGATCGCAACCGTCTAAATTGATTACACGATGAAATAATTTTCAGATCGAATAATCAGTGGTGGCAAGAAAGTCGTGGAGAATCCTGTCAAGGTCGTATTATAGGAACAATTTTCGTTTAGATTTCGCACATTACATCATTCAATTTTATTTTCATAGATTAGTCATTAATTTCTCACGTGAATGATTAATCGTAATACCTTTCTCGTGACCTGTTTTCAAATATGGGTTTGTTTTTTGTTCAATCGAAAAAATTCATTAAATGGATCTCAAAAGTAGTGTAAGAGAATCAGTGTAATAAAGAAGTCCTTATGACCTGAGATTCGCCATTAATAAACAATAAATGATAAATAATAATAATAATAATAATAATAATAATAATAATAATAATAATAATAATAATAATAATAATAATAATAATAATAATAATAAATCAATGCAATGCAATACCCATGTAAAAGTGTACTTATGAAAACCATATTCGAAAAAATATGTAATTTTAGCTCTACTACATTTATGACGGCCCTAAGCCGTACTGTATATGAGAAAATGATAAAAGAAAAAGTTAATTCTATGGAAAAAGTGAGACTATTTAGCCTAAAGAATGTATTGGATATATATATATATATATATATATATATATATATATATATATATATATATATATCGGTTACTGATCGAATACGCACGGTTGTTTGAAGATTTGTCTGTGACTGTTTCAAAAACCACTGTGTGAAATGTTGAACGTGAGTATTAGCCTGTTCACTAAAATTTTGAAATAGGACTTGAGACAAAAAGATCAAACCATGAAAATTGATTACATTATTCAACATGTAAAAGAACATTAATTACATTCAATTTTCATCCGAGCAATGGAGGCCAAATAAAATAATAATTGTGAGTTATAAATTGTTTCAAATATTTTTAATCGCGATTAAAAGTACATCGAAACGGAACCAAAAGGTCATTCTCTCTAATCTGATCTGTATTATCGTAAAAATATTGCGCAGGTAAAATGTGCGTTTTGCGGTGTACACAAAAGAACGTAGGCAAAACTGGTGGTGTATGGTTCGTTTAATATAAGCGCACGGAACCGGCTTTCGGCGTGCAAAACCGCTTGCTTCGAGAGCTACTTAGCCCGTGTGCTGTGAAACGTGCAGAAGAACACTGGACTACAAAATTAAAGTGTTTTGTATCCATGTCCCGTTTGTACATGTGCACTTCAGCACATGCCATCTCATCGTCAACGTGCGTGCGCACCTACATACAAACTAACTACTTGTACATATGTACATTTCTCTGACCCTGTATATAAGCAAGATGTATAAATGCAAACTGTTGGGCCATTTTATTTCTGTCACTGTTTAATTAAGATAATCGTGTCAGAAGATAGGTACATACTTCATACTTTGGTTAACTCGTAAAGGAAAAGCCTCTGCGCGCAAAATCTGTTGGTAATGATCGTTGCTGTTATTTCTAATAAAGTAGGCAAATTAGTACACAGAATAGAATTTTATGTTTTTTACTATTGTGATTTGTTCTTAAGAAATAACAAGGCTGAATGACGTAAATAATACACCATTGCTTTATAGAAATGTACACATAAATTAGAAAACCTAGTAGGTACCATAAAAATAATTTTAAAAATATGTTTCTAATAAAAATCTCGGAATTCGCGAACCAAATATTTTGTAACTGAATTACTAAAATTGCCAGAGATGCCTTGAACTTGATGTAAATCTATGTTTTTTTCAAATCGTATTACGAATGTTGAAATAAGGACTGGAATAATACTGGTAAATACAGAAAGGAATTTATATTAATTGAATGTCCAGCACGTTATTAATCTAGTTAGTGTTAACGACTATTATCTCTTATCGTGCCTCACTTGAAGGAATCGACTCACTTCCACGAGAACATGGAGAACGATAACATGAAAGTACGAAATTCGGTCCAACCAAGGTGGTTATAATCTATATTATAATATATACCGTCAAGTAACTTCTCACACTGCCATGGGTCAGGTATTCAGTAACGTTCGCCACTCTGGAGGAATTTGTACAAACCTTACTTTTAAATCCTGCGCCACTTTCTCTGGACTCAGTACCTGCGAGCTCTAGTAAGCTTGTTGCCTTGCTCGCGATCTTGACATGCCTGACTTAACGGCGATAAAGTAAAAACTATATGTGTCGATTTTATTTTATCGAGATCTTTCTAATTTGGATTTTTTCCTCTACCTAAATGCACTTAAAACGTTTTTGTTTTGCGAAGGCTCTCTTTCTTGAACTGAGAAGTTCATTTTTTCTAAAATGGAGTTATATTTTCAAGATTACCAAGTTGTGTACAATAGTGGACTGCGGCAAAAGGTGGCAGTAGGAGCAAGGAAGCTTTTTAGATTCCTTGCTATTCCTAGAAATCGGGAAAGTAAAATTATAGCACACTCGGAACAAAAACAAGAAATAGGGATTTCTGCTGTGAAGCGACAAAAGTTGGAAGATGGTTATCTGAGGTCTACAGTGGCTACTTTATACAGGTTCTTCCATCTTCGTATATCTCAGATTAAAAGTCTAAATATTTTCCTGTCGCGGGGACAAAGTTGCTCGCGTCCGTGGTCTACCACACGTGTCCCCTGGGTAACGCTAAATGAGCAACAGTGATTCGCCACCTACGCGCTTGACCATTGTGGGCGTGCGGATCCACACAAGCTGAGGGGAAAGTCTGCACGTTTATACTGGTCGGCGCGTCACCAAATGGCTAACATGCCAAGGGTGGGCGTTGGCTAACAAACAACAACATGAATACAGATTTTTCACATTTTTTGTAATAATATAGTATATTCACTAAATAAATATTTCGACTTCTCTCGCAATTAATAACTTGTCATTTACATGTGTTGTCTGAACGTGTTGAACAAATCCAAGTTCATAATATCTACACGCCATTAAGAATGCCTGGGCCTTTGTATAAAACCTAAGCCTAAATATTATGGAATCCGCTGTTCATTTCTGGCACCGAATCCACTGTTCATTTCTGGCACCAGGGTTATCAAATCATATGTGCTACTTGTGTCGGATCAAATGGTCCCAAATGTTCCAACGTAGTAGGAAAAATAGCAATATTTTGCTTACCGCGTGTTTTACGTACATTTTACTTATGTGTTTATACAGCAAATATACAAGATTTTTATCGGAATCATAGCTGACAACAGTTTGAAACTGAAATTAATGTAATTTTGTGTTACAAAATAATTTTTCATTTATAAATGTTAAACAAATTCAAATCTCAAGCTTTAAATGGGCACCACTAATATTCAAATACAATCGTGGTTGATCCCATTAATATAAGAATAGAAATAGGGAAGATTTATAACACAAAAAAGTCAATGAGGATATCTCAAGAAAGATTTTAAAATCTTGGCTTACAAATATTGAAATCAGACCATCAAAATTTGAATACAACACAGAAAACCTCAAAAATATTATTTTACATTCTCGCATACGCTGCGGTGCAAAAACGGAGATTTTTCTGCAGAATACATCGTATTGTAGATCCCTGATACCTAAAAAGTGAATAATTCTTGCTCATATATATAGTAAATTAGGTACTTTCTCTAACACGTTGTGTACACAGAATCCACTTTTAGTGGGCCTCATATCGAACAATTGGTTTGCTGTAAAACTTCTGTCATTGAACTGTGAACAACACTAGTGGCTAAATCTTAAGAAGTATTTTCACGAAAATTGATATTCCTCCATTGATTTGGCTGAAGTCGCATCCTCGAATTTGAAACGGATGGTTTGAGTTTTGGAGGTACTTTACATTAAGTCCAGAAAGCAGTTTCAAAATTTTCCCAAAAATGACTCAATTTTTTTCTTTTATTTTTTTTTAACTTCAGATCAAAGTACACTTCTAAAAATGACGCAGGTCCGATTTTCGTGGCATTTTTTAAACTTTCGAAAATTGCAAAAGTTATAATTTTTCGGCATCTTCCTACAACAACGATATTGAAGATAGATATTTTTTAGTGAAATATACTCTTCAAAATCAGATCTTTAAATAAGTTGATGCAAATTTATTTAAAATATGCGTTTTTCGCGTATTTTTTAAAGAAATGTAGGCAAGTTTGAAAACAATATTTTTTTTCCCAAAAAGGCTCCAAATTTTTCTCTAAACTATTTGAATGGATAACGCTAAGTGCATTGAATAACAAGACAGCCGTTATTTTGATTTATGTAACCTTTTAATTTATCGACAATTACACAAATAGGCCTATATGTTCAAGTAGTATTATACTATAGTAGTAGTATTGTTATATTACTTTACCGTTACTAAAAATGCAAGAAAGAACGTGCTGTTGTTGCATCACTAATTTAAAATACGAGAAAACATAAGTTTAATATTTATGTTTTTTTAATAATCCCAAATTACGAATACAATAATGAATATATTGAAAAACAATTCCATGTATCACTTTAATTTTATGCTTAAAAGGATTTACCCACTCCGTGAAAAGTTACGAGATTTTTTGGGATTGCAGTGTAATTTCTAAGTATCCTCTATACTTACGAACATCCTTGAGCCTGTCCAACGCATTTTATGCCCAGATACAAATATTACTAATACAATGCCCATGGGGGCAATAATTATTTCCATCATGACTATGCCCATTCACGAATCGATTTCCAACGCCGCGCGATCGGAGAACGAAAGCCAAGAACGATAAAGGGATCCCGCGGGAATGAGGGCATTCATTCTGTTGTTTGAATGTTTATTGTTGAACTTCGTGTTTAATTTCGTGATATTGGCCTCTGTAAATTTCGTGCCCTTGTGTGAAGTTTATTCCAGTGAAACGACTGGTTTGAAATTTCTTTAAGAACACAATAATGTGCAGAAAGGAAGAAAGTGTGAAAAAAACAATGCAATGGATATTGTTTGGGTGTGATGAATTTGTTGCGAAGTTCGAATAGCAAGAGACATGAAAGCAGTAAGACTGACAAATGGCTCGAGAACAGTTGTCTTTCTGTTGTGCAAAAATATTTTAATTTTATTTGCATAGTGAATTTATTTTACTGGGTAGGCCTCCTTTGCCATAAAAAGCGTTGCTGGAGGCTGGAGCCCTGTTGTCAACTTGGATGTACGTAACGAAGCGTCACTAGGCCCTGAAAAGATTCATTACGGCGTAAGAGATTATCTTACACCGTTGTAATTGGTTATTAGACACCACTTCGTTAGCATTGTCGTTCATATTTTCGCAGTCGTGAGTCGATCCCTTCACGTGAGGCGCAATAAAGGATAAGCACCAATATTTTCACACAGGAGAAAAAAATCGCTTCTCATGATAATCAAAATTAATTTTGTTACAACATCGTGAGAAATATTAGAAATGGCATTAAATAAACTCATCACTAAAAATAAAATGTATTCTACTACAAAAAGCTTTACATTGAGGGCTCTCCGGTATTTCAAATAATTTAGAAAGTGATTTACACAATGACTAAAATTCTCCCAAGCAATATTTATTCGTAGGTTGTTACTAATCCATACACTAGTATAGCCTAAGATCTGATATTAATTGAATAGTTAGTGAAACATGGTCATAAACAGAGATAATAGTGGAGCTGTCCTCTGGAAATGTAGGAAGTCGTATAAAAAATTGTTTACAAAGCAATTTGTCTTACACAGTTGTTTATTGGTGTCAGTTCAAGATGCTTATATTTTGAATAAATATAACTGAAGGGTGTTCAGGTGTTCAAGGTTATTCAGGTTCAAGGTCCTTGTTATTCTCAATTCCAATATCTGAATAGAAAAGCAGTGCTTATTGTACTTAAAGTAGAAAATAGAAAATTTGTTAGAGATTCAAAAAAAGTGAGGATCACTTACATTTAAGTTAATTGTGCGCCTCCAGCAAAAATGCAACTCCATTTCATTCACCTGAGGGTCATAATTGCTTCCTTCTCATCTGCAAAATGCAAATAAACCTGGAAACATCAGATTTGTTCATAACCAATGCCTGGCTGTTCAATCATTAGGTACATATTATTTATTTATTTTATTTATATTATTTTGTTTGATTTTAATTAATTATTTCTTTCTTACTAGCATGTCTTCAGTTCTCTAAATACTGACAGGTCAACAATCCAGATAACATAAACTGAGGACAGAACCCTCGCCCACATATTTTTAATTTATGTTCTTTTTATTTCATAATTTTGTTTATTGGCTGAAATAATACTATAAAATACAGTATCATTTGATAAGCGTTTTGCAGGTGCGTATAATGATATTGCATTTTGAGGTATTTTTTCTGCCTTTATTATACTTGTTTCATTTATTTCTGCCTGTATATTTGCTTATATTTATTTATTTGTTTATTTACTGATTTATTTTGTGTGTTCTTTTGTTTATAAATATATTTGTTTATTTACAATTATTTATTTCCAGTTATTTTGTATTACTTATTGCTTTACTTTATCTGTGGATTGTCTGTGGTGTTAAAGTGCTTCATGAATTCTCCCTTCATGAAACACTATTACCACATCAATTTGCAGCCAGTTTTATTTTGTTATATTTAATTATTTTAGTTTCTTTCATTTTTGTTCAAGTTATTCTTTCATTTAAATTGCTTTTTATTTTCTTTTTGTGCAACATAACAGAGGAAAGGGTCTCGCCCTGGTCAGCTGGAGGCGCCGGAGAAGCAGGTTAGCCATTGTCGTTGAGTTCCAGGGGCTTGGTGGGCCTAAATTAATTCTGCTTCTCTCTGTTGCCACTTACTCTGTGCCACTCTTCCTATTGTTGTGCATTTCAGTTGTAAATATTGTATTCTTGTGTTATTTATTGTGCTATATGTTCTAAATTTTTTCCCTTTTGTTTTCCAACTTTACATACTGATTTTTGTATGTATTGTATGATTTTTATATTTTTCCTGCAAAATACCTTATGATTTTTTTGCATTAATTTTTTGTTTTTAGTTATCCTTATGGCGATTTATTTTATGTTATATTGAATGTCATTTATAAAATAATTGGGTAGTAAAAATTTAAATCAATTGATTTAAATATATTGGATGATTTAAATCAAATAATTAACAACAGATTTAAATAAACAAAGCTTTGCTTTCTATTTTTCCCAAATTATACATTATTTTATGGCCTGACATAATTTTCATTAATAAAGCGCACTTATTAATTAATTACAAAAGTGCTCAGTAATAATTATAGTTATTGAACATTGAAAAATTAAATAGCTATTGATATTATAATTTATAACAAGACAAAACAAGGTATAAAAGTTTAAAATATTGTTGATTAACTTGTTTACAGAATGGCATATTAATTACACTCTCTTATATTTTAACTACAGTGTCAACTCAAGGACTGTGAGGCAATATTTTATCTACTCAAAAAAGATATGCCTCACACGGCCAGGTTGCCCCTTTATCACTTGTAAGGAATACCTACATCTCATAAAGTACCTGTTTATTGTGTCATATCACTATTGCTCAAATATTTTTAATAATTTTTATTGAAATTTTTTATTTACTTAAAAATTTTTAAATCTACTAATATATGTTTTTATTTGGTCAATTTAAAACAAATTACATCCAAAAGTACTTCATTCATACAAACATTATTTAAATAAAAAAACAGATTTTTTAATTTTAAAAAATGGTGATATTTTCTTTCATAAAAACTATGATTTTTTCTCCCTATTCAATAATTTTCCATTCATGCTTCTTAATAATTAAGAATATATAATTTTTTTTTCTTGTCACTTGAGTTACTTGATAAAAAAAATTAGACTAACTGCTGAGAAGAATTAAAATTAAATTGTTTTAAATATTCCCACTATACATTCATGACATTTAATTGCTTATCAGCAAAATTAAATTGTTGTTGTTTTTTTCTTCAATTTATCAACTTGTTTCTCGAACAAAAGAGTTACGCTAATTATTATTTCAAAAATAGCTATTCAGTATTTAAAAATACATGACATTCTCATGAGTTCCACCAATCTCATTTTCATCGAAAGAACTTTTTGCAACATATCTAAAACTTATAAAGTTAATCAGGTTTTTAACCACTATATATGTATTACCTTTCCCTTTATTTCCATATTTTCTGCTTAATTGTTGCTTTCATTTCTTTGCTAAAACCTTGCATGATTCCCTCCCAAACTGTGGCAACATGAGGGTTAGCCTGTAGCAAACATAAGTTGTTAGTATGATCCTTTTAAAGTTCTTGTATAGTCTTAGCAATGCGTGCTTGTGTTATAATGTGGAAGATACTCTTCTCCATGTACATCAAATCACAAGGAATACAACTTACAATTAATAACATGAAACAACATAATGTAGGAAACAAGAAATAAAATACAGAATATTGTGAATGGAAACAGGTTTCATGTTGTGTACCACATCTTCATTATTTCTTGTAAATACAATGTTCACAGAAACATCTCTGTTGCATGGATTGTGTATGTAAATACTTTTCTTGTGTGAGTAAAATTCAGACGCTACAATGACTAGATTTCGGATGATAAACATTGTGGGTGCATTTAAGGTTGTTTTTTTTTCTCTCTGAGCAGCGAATATTCTTTCTGTTGACAACCGCAATGACTGCTTTTCAGATATTATCTCTTCTGGCGTGTCTGCATGACTGCATACTATGGCAGGGATTGTTGCAGGGCTGGCAGCCCTGTGGCTCCACTGTATCACCCTGCCTCTCGTGCATTCCTGGCCCCTCAGTTTGTGACAATTGCTTACAAGTTCTCATTTACATTAATTTGATTGTGGGTTTTCTGATCTTTTCCATCCTGTTTATTTCTTCTTTCAGTTTCATTTATTATTATTATTATTATTTTATTGATTTGTTTTTCTGTTCTTTCTTTTCATTTCATTCTTTATTTTTCTTAATGTCGATCTTTATATTATTTTAAATTATCTTTATGTTATTTTTTTTGCATTTAAGTGTGTTTTATTTTCAAATGATACATTTAACTAATTACCCAGATCCTCCTCTGTTTTCAGATTTTCTGTGTTCCCTGTGTTACGATTTTGGTGTTGTTTGTTAAATGTTTTATGTATGTGTACTCTATGTTTTGTGTTATGTAATTACCAATTGCAATGTACATATGGACAACTGTCCTTGAACATGTAAATTCATTTAAATACTTTTGGATTTTCAATGGTAGGTATACTTTTGAAAATTATATTGAACTATTAAGATTTATTGTAATGACAATCATTAATAGATAGTTTTCTGTGGAATATAGTTAAATATGGGAATGAGAGAATGTGTTGTGCTGACATATGCTTGTATTCTTAGCGTCGGCGTCCCAGTGCAGATATGCGCCGCCCCAGTGTTCAGGAATTGGGCGAGATGATCAACAAACCTTCCACTCCTTTACAACCAAAAGGTGATGGTGGCCCACCATCTATCATTGATGTCGCTGAAAACTATTCAGCTGTTGAAGGTACATTAACTTTCAACTTAAATTTTTATTTCATTGTTTTAAATTTGTTACTTTTGGTCTCTTTTTTTTCTTTCTTGCCTTGTACATACTTACATAAAGAGAAAGTAATATAATGCTGCAGTAGAAAATGGCAATTTTTGGTCAGAAAAACTGGTATTCTGGGACCTGTTATCAAAAAAGCAGATAAATAAATAGTACATTATTTTTTCTAAAACATTTAGAAACTAGTGGTGCTACAGAATGGCACAGATTTTCTGTATTAGTTTTTTATAATGCATGATTTATATGAAGCCTTAACATTTTTCAATTTTTGTTTTAAAGTAGCATAAATTTTTAGGTTAATTATTTTTCTTTTATAGAAGAAAGGGTAGTTTAAGAAATGGTGTAGGTCTCATTAAATGAGGCTGATTGCTTTTTAACTGGCATTATCTTGAACTGAACAATCAGTGAATTTCTTTTATGAATGGATTATTGGTTTTTGACAGTTTACCTAGTATATTAATATTTTTGTGTTATAACAAATTGCATTTCCCATCTAAGTGTTATTTTATATTCAATTCATAATTAAATGTAATATAAGTTAACTTTCTATTTTCTTTTTTTTTTTCTGACAAAAAACTCCTTTCAAATAAGAAGTAAGTCTTGTTATAAAAATAATTTGTTGGAAAATTAAACATTTCGAATTACTATATAATATTATGATTTTCTTTAAAAGTTTGAATATTTCACAATGTTATTCTGCATTACAGATTCAACTGGTTATATAACTGTAGGTGTTGAGGGCAATCCAGCTCCTTCATTTAAATTTTATAAGGTAAGTTCTTTTGAAAAAGTAAGGTATTAAATTTTGTTTTTATTACTATCAGAATGTTTAAATTGCTTATAACATACTCTGATGAATGGAAAGCTATTTTCAGTGAAAATGTTATTGTTTAGGGCATGACAGAACTTCTTCAAATGGAAGGAGGTAGATTTAAATTTGTTACTGATGGAGAAACAAACTCCATAACTCTTTGCATAAGAAAGGTCAAGCCCAATGATGAAGGAAAATACAAAATTGTGGTTAGCAACATTCATGGTGAAGACTCTGCTGAGATGCAACTTTTTGTATCAGGTAAGATAAAGTTTTGAAGCTTTCAAATGTTATTGAAGTTACATTGTGGATATTATTTTCAAACATTTTTTAATTGTCTTGTTTTCTTGTATCAACCGTGCCAGCATGTGGGGACACTTTTAGTAGTATTGTGCGAGAAAGAGGGAAGGACTTTCAGGGGTATAATCAGTCTAATATATGTTTTGTTTACTTTACACAGAATCTTCTTTAACAATGGGAAGTAGATATATTGTAAAATCAATTTTATATTGATCTTAACATTGCAAAATGATATATATATGCTTAATACTCCCAAATTGGGTAACCAGTATGTTCTGAAAGTTAAGGCTTGTAACTGCAGTCAGTATTTTCTATTCCTAACCTTTTTCCCCCCAAACTTCCTAGTTTGTTTTGACATTAGAGAGAAAAATTAAAGTTGCATTATATTGATTGAACTCTCTGCAATTGCATATTCGTTTATATATAGTATACAATTTCTTGACCAGTTGCTTGGGGTGACAATTTTTTGAAGAAATTTAAATATATAATTCCTTTAAATAATTATACCCAAGTAAAGACGATAAAAGCATATTGAAGCAAGAATTCTGTTGAGTACTATAAAGCAATAATAATCTGACAGTTATTGTAACTAGATTTTCTATTGAATGCAAATGTTGAAATTAAATTTATTTATGTAATTCTTTTAAAATGTGGAAACCAAATATGCTTTTCAGTGTGTGAGTAATATTATTCCTTAGGCTTAAATTCTGAAAGTATGAAATTAAGCTTTTGTAGTTCATGATTTTTTTTTATCTTTCATCTTCATAACATAGGTCTGTGATGATGTATTACTGTTTCCATACATAATTTGATTGACAATTCTTGAGAATAAATTTTACATAGTTTTATTGGTTTAATTGCATCAAATTCAGTTTCATAACTTTTCATTGAATGTGAAAGCAGGTATTTTATGGGGAATAAAACTTTTAGACATTACACGTTATTGTAATGAATAGTGTAACTACAAAATCATATTAAGGAATGACCTGCTGTAAGATGATGACCCTAACATCATATATCATTATATATATCATTATATATCATATATATCATTATATATCATTATATATCATTATATCATTATATATATCATTATATCATTATATAACTACCCAATTCTATTATACGCCTTACTTGTTCTTAGCTTCAATTAAATATAGTCATTATTACTCTCTTCATTATGTTGAGGTAATTAAAATTTCATAATTGAATTGTATTTACATTTAATTTCAAATATTTGTTTTCCATAAGATGCTAGTGGTATGGATTTCCGTGCTATGTTGAAAAAACGGAAATATGCAAAATGGGATAAAGACAAGGAAGATCCTGATTGGGGAGACCTAAAAGAAACAGAAAAACAAGTTCCCCAACTGAAGAAAGTAGAGAGGGTAAGTATTAAAAAATTTAGTTTTTCTTCTTCTTGGAATACAAACATTCATTTCATATTAGTTTCTAATTTTAATTACTGTTCACAATGTATGTAATTAGTACTATATGAATATTTAATTCCATTACTGATTTTTAATTGCAAGATTTATTCATGAAAGTTTTAGTTCGTAGATGTTTAGAAATTAAAATGTAGGTAGCTTAATATGAATCTAATTTTTCACTTGTGATACTGTATCTTGAATAAAGAGCAGTAAATAATATTTTTACTCAATTACACTTTTCTCTTTAGTTGTTTATATTTTTATGAGTTACATTTCAATATAGGTTATTTTGTGTCTTTATAATGCATTTGAATTTTCAGGGTTTTCATGTTTTCTTGTTGTATGGCCCAGTGTATTTGTAATGCACTTGCTAAAGTGTACTTGACTGCTTTTCTTTGGATTGTAGGTAAAAGTGTCTATGCTGTCTTGTTTTCCTCACTTCAAACTAAACTGATTACTTGGGACCACTTTATTTCATTTCTTTTCTAGCTTTTTTGTAGTATATGTGTTAATATATGTTCTAGTTCGACTGTACTCCTTAGTTGTACATAGCCAGGCAATGTTAAGTATGTTTTAAGTCATATATTCATCTACATAACCTTGCCTAGGGTTTCAATTTATTCATAATTAATTAAATAATTAATTAAATAAATATATAAAAAACAATTGTTAACCATGGATAAAAAAACTGTTTTGTGCCACCTGCCAGAATCATTTGGTTAGAGAACTGGTCTTATTTACATCCTTGTGCATGGTTTTTTTATGAGTGGTTCATTGCAGACAGAGAAAGATTCAGAACAACCAAGTGAAAACATAGAGAAAGACACAGGGTTTTATGAAGATGAACACGGGAATATTATTATCAAGGTGGAAGGCCAGGAAGTGCTTCGTATTCCTGCTTCTAAGAAGGGCGAATCAAATTGGAGTTGGTTAAAGGTAGCCAGATAATCCCTAACCTTTCCATTGAAAAAAACCTTCTCCGGTATACACAAAACATTGTTTCAGTTCTAACAACATCACCTCTGCAATAGTATACGTAAGGATGAGTCTCCATAGTGACCTGTCCCCAACCCCAAAACTGCTAAGTAAAAGTAAGGAGAATATGATTGTGATTGTTCCTTTATACCTCTTTTCTTCTATCCAAGAAGCTGTTCACACCACTAACATCACAGTTGTAGAGCACATTTAATACACTGTATTCCATTATTAGTGCTGTTTTATGTTATAATTTTTTCCACAATTGAAAATTTTATCCCATTCTTAGACTCATATATGATGACATTCCAAGGTTACTATTTTTTAATTCTTATTTTCTGTACAAAACATCTGTGTTTTGTTAGTTTTAACATGCCCAATTTTCTACCAGTGTTGTCAAGTAAGCCATAAGTAGGTTAAGTCTAGCAAGTATTCAAAACTTTGTTTTAATAACTATTTTCTTGTAAATTTTACATCATTATCAAGTAATTTAATTACATATATATATATATATATATATATATATATATATATATATATATATATATATATATATATATATATATATATATATTAATTTATTATTCAATTACACTTGTTGATTTTCACAAAAGAACCAACATAGACTTGATTCACTATCTTTGAAAATTGTCTTTATGTCTCAAACATTATTTTTGAATTTATGGGCACACTTGGCAATTGTGATCATTAAAAATAATGACCTAATTTAAATTTAATGAGAATGTGGTCAAATGGTATAAAAAGAACATTTACTAATTAATTTTAAAGTAAAAAATAATCATCCTTTTTTAAAAACTCTTCATATAATGTTTACTTCTTAATATGTAATTTATAATTATATGTATTATTTTAATAAATGAAGATTTAATGACAACCTAGGCAAGGTTTTAGCATTTGCTTAATATATATTTATGTATTTGTACCCATGTACAGTTTTTGTTTTTGTTTGAGAATTGTTTTTGTGAAGCAAATATTTTATATTAACTCATTTTTGAAAAGCATGAAAAACACCTTAAAATAAGTTTCTTATATATATTTTCTTTAATTTGTGAGTTATACAAGCCTGCTGTTTAGAAGGTTGTTCTTTTTGCTCTTGTACCTTGCTTCTTATGTACAAAGTGAAACTAACATCTATTTTAACCTATTTCAAATTCCAAGGAAATGACCCCAAACGTCAATTCTACATTGGATTGACAAGAAAATACAATTATTAGAGATGATGCAATACAGGCAATTTAAGGGCTGTTGATTTGTGTGGACATTAATTTTTTTTGTAATTATGTGCGTATGTGCAATGTGTTCCACCAATTTGTGTTTCCACAAATAGTCACATTTCGGTATTAATGAAGTAATAGTGAAGGTTATATGAAATGTCTGATGGGTCATTTTTTTCCATATACTACACATTTTCGATTACATACCACTATCTTAAGGAAAACAATACAAAGGAAAACTGAGAATAAATGTAGAATGATCTTGTGACTGCAAATGCTTGAAACATAATGCAGTGTGAACTAATCACATAAGAAAAATTAAATTTTAAAATAATGTTCTTTATTGTATTTGTCTTAATATGCAATAGGTCTGAATAGCAAAAATAAATTTCCTTGTTTTTAAAAGCAGTGTATTTTGTAAATCAATTTGATTTTTGTAGGTTTTTTTCTTTTCTTTTTTGTTTCTTAATGTAAGGATAATATTGTCTTCTAAATTTATGAGTTCCACTATTGTTATTACCCACAGTGTTATTAATTATTTCTAAATATTTCTTTGTGATCATTATTCAAGCATTTTGTAACAGATAACATACCAGAAACCTGAAAGTATCAATACTGACATGTACCCAGTGCTGTTACTATTTATTTGAGAAGTTTTTTAAAAGGAATAGTTCAGTTTGCTAGTTAATCTGAGTGTAATGTGAAGTTTAGAATCTTTATAAACAATGTCATATCTTTCCGAGGAGCAAAATACAACAAACCCTTGCAGAAGCATATTAGCTCTATGATATCAAGATATTCTGTTTGTGTGAATATTATATAATAGATAATACACAATTTCAGCTATAGTAATGACATAAAAATCTTTAAGTGCTCATTTAGAGTTAAATGAGTTACAGTCAAACTAGTTAACTTTAAATTTTTATTACAGTAAAGTAAATTTTTAACTTTGTAAGAGCACTTGGATGATATCAATGTTCATTAGAGATATTCTATGTTTACTTTGCACTTATAAATCTATCAGTACTGCCAGATGAAAATGTTTGGGGCACTCTTTTAAACGAACCTAAATAGATAACATGCAAAGCTTCGACTCTGGAAAGCATAGAACTAGGAGCATGTTATAGTTTGAAGTAGCCTAGTTGACTTTTCTTTTGCCACTTGATGTTCTCAAGAGCGTAATGCTTGTATAGTTTACTAAATCAAGTAAACACATTAGCTTTATACAAACTACAAAGCACACAGTAATCTCATCTCCAAATAATCATTCTTCTGTGTTTCAATTGAGCCGTTCTTTCAATAATAATAATAAATGTTACGTGAAAAATTATTTCAAAAATTATTATTAAAATTCAGACAGTTTACTTTAACACTTTTAAGGAAGCAGTCTTGGAAGTGCAAAACTTCTGTATCCTTAATCATACACTGCTATTAATTCTTATTTTGAATTTCAAATTTTATTTATCACAGCAACAAAATTATTTAATTTACTAGTATAAGAGAATGGAATTAGAAAAGTTGAAAGTCACCATAAATATGGAAAAATGGAGGTTTTCTTTCAAAATGTAAGAAAAGATTGGGTTTACTACTTTGTTATGAGCATCATTATAGTGACCAATTTTATTAAAAATATAATTTTCAATACTGTCAAAAATGTCTTTTTAAGCATTTGTTCTTTAATTAATTTATTTATTTTGAGTATATTTCTAGGAAAACTGCTAATATTCCCTTGTAAAAATTAACACAGAAGAAATTAATTTGGTGATGGAATTAATAAGTATTTGCAGAGAAGTAGGCTATAATTAGACTTTTAATAACATGAACGAATTCATTTAGTTCTACTACTATCTCCTCTTCGTGTCATTATTCTCATGAATGTATGCTTGTAGGGGCACAGGGTTTTGGAATTGACCTGTGTCAGCGTTACAGTCTCCATGGTTGTCCACGTCTGCATTGCAGTGTCGGAGCTTCGCCTGTTACAGCCAGTAAATGGTCCATGGTACACGGTAACCAAGTGCGACATGTTGTAGCATACTTAGTATTCCTTAGTGAGTAAGTGAAATGTTCGCTAGGAAATTTGATTTAATGGCAAATGACAGTAGGCCTACGACTGAATAATAATACAGATTGTGCTTCGAGATGCCAATATGATAATTGCATAATAATGAGATTATTCATGGCAAGAAATTTTTCACATAAAAAATAGCCTTCACTCCATTAAAAACTTGATAATTCTCATAATGTGGCCCAAATAAATAGGTATATGGGTATTCAGAGATAGATAATGCAAGACATCACTTTATTTTAAAGTTACTAACAATGTATCTAAAATTAATGAAATAACTCTAGATGGAAAGAGAGTAATGATGCAGAAAAAAGAAGATAATATAATTACACATATGCACATAGGTACCTATTTAATGTTCATATGCAAAATAATGCATTTATTTGTAAACTTACTGTCACATACATGGATGTATGATAAAAGAATTACAGGATAAAATAATGAAATTACAATGTTGTAACACTTAACTTATACAACTATAAAAATATTATAATGCTTTTGAAGGTGAAAAAGTTAAAGAACACTGAATATGAAGTCACTCTGTAATAACTACATTACTTTCGAAATTAAGTGGAACAATACAGAAACATATCACAATATTCACAATGAAATTCTTTGGATTTCTGGTATTGTAATGGTAATTAAAGATTAAATATATTAAAGAAATATTGATTTCACTGTCCACATACAATCACAACTCACTCTATTTCTTTTTTGCTAATATTGTAAAAATATTGTATAATTGTGTTGCACCATTTCCAACAGACAGATGTATGATGTCTTTAAAAATCAACTGCAAGTAATTTTGCAGTTGAAGGTGAAGAGTTCAAAACACTGAAATCAAAACAGAAAAAGAAACAAATTCACAATAAAAAAATCACTGTAGTTGGGTATCCTCATAATATTTTTTTCCGTTCCTAATGTCCCAGGATGGCTTATAGGCCATGCAGCAAGCATTTAAATAAGCACTAGGAACTTTGTGGATTTTAACAACGGTTGATAACATCCCCTTCTCCTTCTGAGGATAAGAACTCTTGGAGTCCTACTCTCATGAGCATCTTCTGAGTTGAGCCTGGCATGCTAACTTTTTATTGTCAGTAGTAATGAGATGATGTCTTTAATTTATGCATTCATACATGATACAGGCATACAAATTAATGAATATATGACATGGTAGTACACACACACACAAACACACACATGCAAACACACACCTATCTCATTCTGAGCTTAAAAAATGAAAGCTATATTTTCAAATAATTGGAAGTATTGAATTATTTTTAGTATTTTGAATCATTTATTTTATTTCATACTGACTAATTATGGGATGAGAAGTATATTAAGTTATGAAAAGCATGTATTTATCCCACAGAAAATGAAGATTTATGTGCATGTTCTGTTGTTTGGGTATGTTGCATTTTGAATAATATTCAAATGAGTTTATACTTTCAGCTTCCTGACACTTTTATCACCTGAAAGTACCATTGCCTAAGAGAGCTTTATTGAATTCCTTGATATTTGTTGCTTTCCTAGTTTTTCAGCTTTCTTTAACCAAACTTATGCCACAAGTTGCAGAAACACCATGCTTAACTGCAAATGGTAGAGGGAAAATCAATGTACAAGTACAGTAAAGGGTATAGAATTATCATCCAATATTTTTAAGTTTTCTTGTTTTCACTTTTTGAAAGGTAATTTAAGAACTTCAAGTACAAGATGTGTTCATCAGCACCAAGAACCAGTTTTAGTTGCTCCCATTGCTTTTATTAGGAGCATAATTCGGAATGAATGGACAACTGCAAACACTGGTCAGTGTTGTGTTGAGCAACCCAAGCCTTCTGATCCTTGCTTTGTAGCTTTTATAATTTGGATTACAATTAATATCTGACTGGAGGCTCATCTTTATACGTCATTTTACAAATTTTACTTTTGTTAAATATCTACAACCTACCATTCCTGTAAAATATTTTTCATTCCTAATTATACCTATACATCTCCATATTGCTCCTTAAATATTGATAATTATATATATTTCATAAAAGAAACATTAAAGAAATACTATAAGTGGATTCAGTAAACAGAAATTTACTGATATCTTTCTAAGAAATCAAAAGAAACTTTCAATAAATTTTAGAATTTAAATATGAAGAATTGATTGTGCTTTTGCATAATCTCAAAATGAGAATGCTTTTGAATCTCATTGATAAAATTGCTTGATAATTTTCTTTGAATGCCATTGAAAATAAGAAAAGTGAAATTGTTTTTCAAAGTGCTATAAACACATTAACATGTTCATTGTCCCCAGCATAAGTGATTGTGGCTTTTTTTTAATATATGTCCAGCCATCACATGCGATTTCTGCATGCCAAAACTGCTTAAATACTTTTTTACAAATTGTACCTATGAGACACATAAACTTTTGTAGATTGGTTTAGAAGATTTGGTTCAACTATGTTTAAAATTGAATACTGAAGTGTAGTAAGCTGTTAGTGTTTTTTAATAATAAATGTTAAAATTTGTATAATGAAATTCAATTTATTATGCCACAAATATTTCTTCAATACGGACAGTGGATATGTTCAAATAAAACCTTTCTTTCAATGAAAACAGACCAACATAAAATTCAAAAGTACCTTTTGCTTCAACATTTGGCCATATTATCTTGAAGATAAAGAATAGTGATTAGTGAAGGAGGGAAAAGCATTCTCAGTTAAAATAATATACTAAATAAAATGAACAGGTTTTGAATTGTTTTTATTGATACTACTAATGTTTAATATTTACAAGTTGAGAACTTCAAAATTGTGTAATAATTTCTTATTTGTTAATCTATTTGCCAATTTATGACATTTTAATGAAAAAATTTAATTGTTTTACCACAGAAACAAAAAACTATGTTCTTTATTATCGACATAAATATGTAAAGAAAATTTTTGCATGCATCACTTTAAAACTATTGATATCTGGAAGAAAGGGTGTTTAGAATATATGTATGTTCCTGAATCAAAATTTGATATTTAATAGTTTTACAATTCACAACCTGTCATAAACTGAAACATAATAAAACAATAATAATAAATAAATTTAATAATTTGAGTAGATTATCTTTTTTCACCTGATTCCCTCAGGACATTTATGGGAAACGAAGACCTACTACTCTTCGGGATGTTATTCCAGATTTACCTAAACTGGTAGTGGTGGACAGAGAACTGCTAAAGGTTCGCATACAGTTTTATCCTATGTCTGCTCTTTAAAACAATTGATAAAAAAAATGCAGTTAAATCACTCTTTTACCTTCTGACATTTAATCGTTTTCAGTCTTTGTTATAACTTTTGGTATCTATTCCTCTTGCTCTGGTATTCCTGGTATTCCATTTGATTATTTGACCTAGAGGCTTCGGAAAATGTGCAAAAGCATATAATCATTCTTGAGTGTTATGCTATAGTTTTTATATGTAAACCTTGTTGGAAAAACAAGTTTGTTTATTTTCATTTTTAAATGGCTAACAAAAAATATTAATCAGTATTAGACACATTTCAATGACCAAAAGAAATTGAAGGTTTCAGAAATGTAATAATATGTAGTAAATTGCAAATACTTTTGAACTCAATATTTGTTTCACTACTGAAGTTTAAGTGTTCACTACAGATAGTGAGTTTTGTAGTTTGCCTTGTATTGTCATAAATTATTTGTATTATATCGATAATCATTTAGTCCATTTTGAAGATTAGTTTCTGTTTTCTTACTTAAGCATTTGCTCTATAAAATGTGAAAAGAAATAAAATTCTTTTTTTCTTGCTTTTAATTGAGGATTGGTTTCTAGGATCTGAACATTGTCAATTCCCAAAAGAATTTCCCTTGAATTCGGTCTCTCAATTTCTTAAAGATAATTCTTCATTAATTTTGTACTTGTCCCTATGATGTGCTGTAATTTATTAATTAAAACTAAGAATCATCAAAGTATATCTAGGCACATAGTGAATAAATTTTCAAAAGTCTATTTTGTAGTTTCTGGATAGTTTAAAAGTAAATTGCAAAAAATTAAGAATAATAAATTTTAATAACATATGTTTTTAATACAAATATTTTCAATGTAGATTCATGTCTCAGGTAATAAATTTGCTTTGGTAGTTGAATGGATATTGAGGTTTATTTCATGAAATTATTCTCTGCTTTCAAATTATTCTTTGCTTTGTAGAAATGTGTTGCAGAATTTCCGATGCCACTGCCCTGAGAAGAGTACCAATAACATACTCGTCTACAAGATTACATAATGAATTCTGACAGGATAACTAGATTAAATTGGCTAACTCTGCTCCATTGCATGTTTCTGGTACAACTGAATTATCTTTGTGTTGCTCATCTACAACCAACCAGTCATCAACTGGTTCACAGTAGCTGTTGTATAAATTGTACATAACTTTATTCAGTGTGACAGATATATAACATGTAGACTTATTACATTTCCATAAGTATTGTTTGCATCAATATTTTGGATAAACCATTACTTCCTGAAATGACATGTATAATTTCTAAATACTATGCTTCACATTCAGTCGTCTTTCACTCTTAACCAGTGTTTTGATTTCATTGAATATTTTTGTATTGTTAACATTTATAGTTCTATTCTACATGCATGTTGTGCTATAACCATTAAATCATTCCGGTTTCAATAGAGCCACAGGTATCCATGTTTGGCTCATGCAACATGGTGTTTTAAGTGGTTTCGCCTCTGTGTTTTAGTGTAGTGTTCGGACTGACAAACTCCCACCGCGACGCCTATCCCTTGCTGAGTTGATTCCAGACTGGCCAGTGCTCCACCACTTTCAGAAGATGGAGGTTGGACTGTCTTACCCTAGATTTATGTTTACATTTTCTCTTTCTGACAACTGGGACCTTCCTCTTATTCTTCAAGAAGTCTGGAATCTAAAACTTACATATATATGTTTTATCTTCTGTTTCTTTATCTTTCTAGTTCATCTTGTGTACTTCTGAGTGGCCTTTTTGTTCCTGTCATTGTCTTGTACTTGTATCTTTTCCTTCTTTACATGTTATATACTTTTATTGTTATGTTATTAACTGTATCTAGTTTAAGGAAACTTGAACTCAGTTTATTTTCCTTCTCATATCTGTTGAATTTTCCTCTTTCATGGCTAATCACTTTGAAAACTAGGTGAACTAAATAAAACTCAATAAAGAAAAAGAAAAATCCTTTTTAATTTCTAAAACTTCTGTAATTATGAAACATAGAAGATCTACTTATCATATATTGATAACAGAAAGCACTAAATGTAAAACAACAATTCTCTAACCACCTAAGTCCTGCCTTAGAGACAGCAATTGAGGCTATATTAAAGTACATGGAGCCAAAGGTTGTGGGTTCAAGGAGTCCCGCATAACGAGTAGGTGTTTTAACCAAATTATTGTGGTGTGGTTGGCTTTCCATACCACCATGTATCACATCTGAACCATCATCTCATTCATAATCATTCACCCCTCATGATCCCTCTATTAGTGTTGCAGTGGAAAGCAAACCATCGCTGCAATCATCTACCAAGGAAATGGGAGGGTTTTAAGGCATAAGCCCTCTCTCTTGCTTATACTAGGCAGTAGGGTATGGCACAACTAAAAGAATAACATTTGAGGATATTGAAAAAATTATGGTCTTCAAATTTTTACTCTTTGCTCTCTCTGGATTTTATTTACGTTTAGTTTTCATTTTATTTTTTCATTTTGAAAATTTGAATTTCAAATAAATCAGTTATTTTATTTTTAATATCTTCTTTTGAAAGTCTTGTTCATCAGGATGTTTTAAAATGTCTTCATAAATAATTATTGTGGGCATAAGAAACACATCTGCTACAATGTAGATCTTTTAATATCTTTGATGTTCACAGAAGTGTGCTGCAATACAATGAAATAAATTTTACCCTACACAAAACAAATTAACAATTGAATACTTTGCTAAATAAAATAACATCTAAGTTTTTTCCCGTAGTGCATATAAAAATGTTCACAAACACAACAATTTTAAACCCTTAATTTAAAGTGTCAAAAATTTGTTTTTATGTGTCCATTTACAACAACAACAAATTGATTTAAAATATTGAGTAAATTCTTTTTTAATATATACTGAAGCCATTCTTAAAAATAAAAACTTTTACTTCTTTCTTTAAAATAAAAATGATTTCACAAAGAAATTTTGCAAACATAAGAGAAACATACAGAAGTTTTGTTAAATATTTTAAACATAAAACTGTGCTGTATCTGTTTGTTTAAAATACTTAATAATGTATTAAAATTAAAAATGAGATTTAATAATTACATTTACACAAATTAAAAATGAGATTTAACATAAATGAAATAATCACAGGTAAACTTTCCCATTCTTACTTATTTCTCTATCATTCTCTTTTTCTCTTTCCATTATCAATGTTTAGTTGTAGAGGAATTCAGTAATATTATTTGATTTATTTTGTTACTGTTAACATGTACCAATTAACTCATAAAACTCTTCATTGAGCATTTAGAATTCACTATACTACGTAGATTATATATTGGAAAGAATGTTCAATGAGGAGTTATATGAAGATGATGTTTGAAAAATGTGTTTGTAGCTAAAAAAAGTTTTGTAGCTAATTGAAGTTTTACATTATGAAATTCTTAAAAAAATTTAATTAATATAACATAAAATACAACAAATTAATTATTTACATTTAATTTTTTGTCCCAATTTGATGATTTAAAAAATGTTTTATGAAGTTCCAAATATTGCTAGAATTGTAAGTATTTACAGTAAATTTCCTTTATTAGTTATTGAAGACACTATTATTCTTGAGGGGAAATGGAAAATAGTATATCAAAATATATGATCATGCTTTATTTTGATTTGAACACAGGATTTGAAGCAGAGTACTTATTAGTTCAAAGAAGGTTTACTAATAATCATATAAGTATTCTCGAAATTATGACATATTCTTTATTAAAAAACAATTTTACCTTGCCTTTCTGTCAAGACTATCTTCTTCCCTTTGCCATGATCAATCCATTTGCAGGAGTTCACAGCAGAACACTTGATTTTTCACTCTTTTCTTCACTGTCTATCCATATGTCTAAAATTCCATATATTTATTTGTATCATATTTCAGAACTAAATTACTATAATGAACATTCTTCTTGTTCTTTTCTCTATTAATTTCCTTTCAGGTCAAGTCTCAGACTACTAGAATCCAGAGGGTCCAGTGAAGCTGTGCATCACATATGCATCTATCAACATAGTTTTATTTTGTACTTTCCATAATTACTGTCTTATTATTGTTTAGAAACAAGAATCATTCTTGAAACCTTTAGTGGACCAATTAGCCAAAGAAGGCAAAGACAAAAAGGTGGTGTTTGAAGCAGTATTTTCCAAACCAAATGCAAAGCCTAAATGGCTCTTTAAAAAAGACGTAAGTGAACTCATGCCATATTAAGTTTCCCCAAAATATTTACTGTGAGCTTTCAGTTAAATTGGTAGATACCGGAGAAACAATAATTAAGACCTTGAGAAATTCACCTTCAGTAACTATGTTCTTTCATGTGTAATAGATTTTGTTTATTTGGGGCGAAGTCTTTTTCATTTTATTGTTCATAAAGTGAAAGAAATTAATTTATTACATTGTAAAATTACTTAGAATAATTAATTGTTTATTGTTAATTGCTAATATACCAACAAAGGGCCATGATAGAATAAATATTTTTGATGCTTATTGAAGAATATATGTGATGTAAAATATTTTAATTTCATTTTATCCTTTGTAGGAATTATTTCCTGGGTCTAAGTACAAGTTTAAAAATGAAAATGATGTTTATCAACTCATCATCAGTAATCCTAAAGTAGAAGACACAGGCAAATACACCATTGAAATTGGTGGTGTTTCTTCAACAGCTTTTCTAAATGTGGATGGTATGCACTCTTTTATTGAAGGGAGCAATGACAAAGTATGAGATAGATTTTCTGGAATTTAAGAAGTGCTAATGTTACTACTTGTGATGTGCGTTTTACAGAAGCAGATCCTACTTATACATTCCTTAAACCATTAAGCAAGAAGGTAGAGGGCTTTACTAAACATGAAGTACAATTGGAATGTACTGTTAGCAACAGCATGGCTGTTGTTCATTGGTACCGAGGTGATAAGAAGATTGAAGTAAGTGGCCAATTACATTATCATTACTATGTGCATTTTTATATTTTCTGGTCATAAAAGTATTTTAAAATTAAGTTATTAAAATCTACAAATTCCTTGGAAATAAATAATCCAACATAAAATTGAAGAAGAAAGATCTTTCCTTTTTTCTGTATTGTTTTTTGATTTAATAATTATTACACAAATACTTAATACTTAAAAACATTTGTATTCATACTGTGTTTGGTGAGTGCAAAGTTATAAGATTATTAAATTTATTTCCCGCCCTTATTTATTGATTTCATGTATAAAACACTTTCCAATTTTCTTAACTAGCCACTTACTTTTATGATTCTAGGAAGGCGATAAATATGAAACATCGAAAGATCTTGCAGGAGTTTGTAGGTTGACAATAAAATATTGTGAAATTGAAGATGGTGGAGAATATTCTGCAAGAATTTTTAAACAAGAGGATAAAACTACTACAAAAGTGGTAATAGTTGGTAAGTCACTATGTTTCTACATAACAGAAATGCATAAATAACATTGCCAAAAATGGTCAATTTTGGAAAATGGTTGAACAGTGTGACATCACAAATTGTTAAAATCTTTCAGTCATAGTTTATAGATAAATACCTAATTTAAAATAATTGTTAATTTTTATAATTATAAAAAATATAGTAATATTGTTCAACCTAATCATTATTTTACATTTCTTTGCAGCTGCAAAAACCTTATTTATTTAATACATACTTGCAATTTTATCAATTTCATTTGTTTGTAAGAAAACACATAATAGTATTAGTAATTAAATTTTTGTTTTCTTTTTAGAATATCCTTACAAATTTGTGAAAGTATTGAAGAGTCAACAAATAACAGAAAAAGACACAATCACACTTCTTTGTGAATTAGATGATGCAGGAGGTGAAGTTACTTGGTTGAAAAATGGTGAAGAAATTAAGCCTGATAAGAGGTAATATGCAAACGAAATTTTCTAGTTACTTTTGTTTATTAAAAAAAAAAAAATATATATATATATATATATATATATATATATATATATATATATATATATATATATATATATATATATATATATATATATATATCCCCAACAACAACAACACTGTTGAAAATATTCATTTACAAAATCCTTCTTTTGTTCTTTCTCTTGCTTAGATTTTCCCCCATTTGTTTTATTTTCTTTTTATTCCTTTCCCTTTCATTTAGGCTGTCTTTGAATTGTGGGAATGATACCTGTCTTTTCTCAACTTTTCAAGTCATCATTGGAATTCTTTATAAAGAGGGATGCTTTTAATTCTAATGCCAAATTCAAACTATTGTTGTTGTTCCTAGAGACACACATACATACTAACACAATAACCATGCTCAAGTGTTGGTATTTGGAGCCACAACCCTTTGAGTCTAGGTAGATCCCACCTTCATTGACCTATGTCAAAAATCAGGTTTTTTTGTCAATTTTTCTTTCTTTTTTCCTTTTCTTTTATCTATTCTTAATTATCTTTTGTATTGTTAAGAATCTAATCATTAAAAAAATATTTTGTTTTATAACAATTAATGGAAAAGTAGTGGGAAGAATTATACACAAATTTGCAATCATGTAAACATATGCTTTTTAATATTTTGGAATACATTTCTACAGTTTCAGGGTACCTTGTCATTACTCTGATTATTTATCTTGTCAATGTTGAGCATAGAGTTGTTTACTATTTACTGTAGAGAAGTGTGTAATTTCTTTTTCAGATATTATTCATCTTGGTTTATCAATACACATGTAGACATTCTACCTGAAGCATCAATTATTATTAGATGAAGCTAAAATTAGCCTTAACATACTGCATTTACTTCAGTCATATGTGTTAAAATATTTATGTTTATAATGGGAGATCAGTAGGCAGGGGCGGATCCAGCCAATCATTTTGGAGGGGGCCATCAGAGATTTTTATTAAATAATAAACATATTAGATATAATATTGAATATTATTTATATAGTGTAGATATGATACTGAACAATATTATTGTTTAAATAATTACATAATTTGAACATAAATAAATATTTAAATCAATTTTGCAAAATAATGGAAGGAAAATGAAAACTCTTGGCCTTTTGGGTGGAACCATGGCCCCCATGCCCCCTCCCCCTGGATCCACCAGTGTGAGTAGGGTTCATTATCATGCACATTTGAAATTGAAGATAAATAAAACATTTTTGAATGAATTAAAATGAATGGTTTAATCTTAAATGTAATTAAATTATTTTACTTTTCATGCGATGAATACTTTTCCTTAGGGATATTTAAAATGTTCTATAGTTCAGTTGGAAGTGCATTTCAGATAAACATATATTTAATTCCCCACAAAGAACATGCTTTTTGTAGCTATGTGTTTTGTGACATACCTTTCTAATATTCTTGTTACTTCTTAGGGTCCAAGTTATAAAAGAAGGTAGAAAGAGAAAACTTATTATTAAAGATTCAAAAGTCACTGATGGTGGCATGTTTTCATGTGTCAGCAATGCTGACAAGACTGAAGCAGAAATTATAGTACAATGTGAGTAATTGAATTTTCTTATATATGTTCTGATTTGGAAGAGAACAGCAATTTTTAGTTGTAGTTAATGTATTAATATTTGATTTTCACCACACAATCTCACCTGAACGTGTAGGCAAATATGTCGGAAATACTCTCTACACAGTGAATGTTCTCTTTAAGGTGATGTGATGAAATAATTGTAATGAATACTTTGAATGATTTTAATTATTTATTAATATTATATTAATTAAATACTTTCTCTTTTAACTAACATTTCAGACCAAAATCGTTTCAACAAGAAATTGAAAGATATTACAGTTATTGAACGAGAGAAACTGGTCTTGGATATTGAATTGCAAGATCAAACGGCTCCAGCGGAATGGTTTTTTAATGGGGAGCCAATTCAGGAGTCTGAGAGGTAAAACCCATATTTATGTAGTTCCTTTTCAGATGCAAGGTTATTAGCATATATTATGTATCATTATATTGCTTTAAATTGCATTGCTTCTATCTCATTAGTAAATTTATTATTCTCTTACAGAATTCAGATAAAGAACCTTGGTGGTGGTAAACACCAACTTATTTTTAACAAAGCTGAAATTTCTGATGAGGGTGAAATTCGATGTGATTCTGGTAAACTCTCCTCCTCCTGTAAAGTCTCTGTTAAGAAAGGTGAAGAGAGGCCAGTCATTGATTTTGGTGATACAGTGGAAGGACCATGTAGTAAGCCAATTATATTTGAAGTTCCATTTAAAGGTAAGGATGATAATATAAGACGTTATTGTGCACTACTGAATAGCAATGTACTATCTGTGATCTGTTTATTTATGTTAAAAACTTCTGTTACTATTCTTTAGTTATCCTTGATTTTATGCAAAACAACAACATGAAATGAATTACTTATTTACGGACTTCAGATTTTTGGCATTAAAATCATGGATTTTAGGCACCTAATATAGGCTCTTAAAGACATAATTTTCAAGCTCCCTTATGATGAATTATTTTGGGAGTTTTAGCAAATATGTGCCTGCACATAATGGCATCTGGGGAGACAGCACCACTGTGCACATACATGCACTTGTGAAAACTCTTGAAATTGTTCATTAAAATAAAGTGTGTAAATCTGGTTAAAAGGTGAAAATAGACTGTACTATTTCTCAAATATGCAGTATAAAGTGTCCTGAAATAACTTTTTTTCATAAAATTTATTTTACTGAAATTGATTTATTAAGCACACGAGCATGAACTATTAAAAGCAAAACCAAAATGTAAATTCCTTGAGAGCGTAGGCTTCCGCGGCCAGAGTCAGTATTTAATTTGCTGTAATGCCTTACACCCTGAGGAAGGTTGCAGAACGGTGACTGAAACGTTGGTACATTTGCCATCATGCTGCATCACCCGGACAGCCAATTAAATTAAAAAAAAAGTCTGTTCCTTGCTTTTCATAGGTAGAAAATTGTTTTTGTACCCTTGTACTTGGTGCATATTTTAATGTTGGATTAAGAGACAGTTCATTACTTGTATTCTGATGCAAAGTGTGGTCAGGGTTATCAAGAATTTTCATTTAAATACAAATTCCAGCTTCAGTTGTGTGTTTCTGCTTATAAATGCTTTAAATTTTATGTTCCACAATTTCAATTATACCAAACAGGTAGCCATATTTGGACTATTACAGAACAAGTAGGCAATTTAAGGCTCTAATGGTTAAACAGGCATTTATAGACACTTTAAATGTTGATCCTTGATATCATAAAGTCATGAAATACATTCATAATTACGAATGTACATCAAAAGAGTAAAATTGCCATTTGGCTAAAAATCTGTAGTTACTTATCAGAGAGTGTGGAAGACAAAATTAGTTAATTTAAATTTTTCTATTAAGCAAATGTATGTAATGTGCTAAAGTTTTGTCGTTTCCTTTATTTACTCTTTCTGCAAACATTTATATGAATTTCTTGTAAAATTTTCATCAATTAATCTTTTTAGTGGAAGGAAATAAACAGTCCCAGATTGAAGCTAAACTGATTAAGGATGGAAAAGCCTTGCCATTGAAAGAAGTTGAAATTGTTGTTCAAGAAGACAAAGCTGTTTATAAATTTAAGAAGCCAGTCCGTAATTTGTCTGGAGCGTATCAAATTAAAATTTCAAATTCTCAAGGAGAAGATGTTAAAAATGTTCAAATTAATATGCAAGGTAGGTATCATTTAATTTCTCCAGGAAATTTCCATTTTTTTCTAAAATATTTTGCTAATTTGATATTTGTATAATTTCAATCTCATGATTATCAAAATATAATATGAAAATCATTTTGAACTTGAAATATGTTCTTTTGTTAGTACATTTAGTTATTTCTTATATTTTCTTAACAAGGTGTTGATTTAAAGGGTGTGTGCTGTGGATGTCTTGTATTTCCCCATAAAACCATTTTACTGAAAGAAATCTCCATTTAACTGGATACTAAAGTAACTATTTCATTTTAAAGAACAGTTACTGGTCAATAAAGAATCAAAATTCTGTAGAAGGTTTTATGCAATGTTACAAATATATTCCAAATTTCAGAAATATTGTTTTTTGAACTAATTTTTTAACTGAGAGGAGTCTGCTGTTTGCTGGAAATAAAAAGTGTTCATGTGCTTCTGTTCTTAAGATACTCTTTCTTTCATATGTACACTCTGTTAGGAATAATGCTTTTCAGATTTGTTACAAATTTTGATTAAGATGGAACTTTTATCTTTCCAGATGTACCATCTCCTCCATTGGATATCAATGTGACTGATATATTTCAAAACTCCTGTGTGGTGCACTGGAAACCATCTAAGGATGATGGTGGTACTCCAATTGCTCACTATGTAGTGGAACGTTTAGATCTCAGTGTTAAGGGCAAGTATTATCTTTTAACATATTTAATGAAGGGAATATTCTTATTCTTTGTTGCAAATATAAAGATATTCAGTAATTGAAATGGTTTGAGCACCTAGTTGAAACCTCACTAGAAAAAAAATTGTTGAGATAACAGAAAATAAAAGACTAAGGACAATTGAAGTAGTAAACAAATTCAATAAAATGAATGGTACACAAAATTAGCAAATAACTTCAAGTTTATGGTCTATGAATGCAAACCATCTTGGAATGTAGAGTTTAGTCACTTTGTATGATTGTCAGAAGTCAGATTGGAAAGTTTTATAAAAAACAAAAATCAGCAAAAAATGAACTGGAGGTCAACCACATAAGACCTAGAAAAATATGAATGCAGACTTTTTAATATGATACAGAGTGAATGCAAGCAAAGAAGAGTTCACAAAATAAGAAAGAATGAAAGTGTTTATTTTAAGCCTAAAAACAGAATAAGAGGTACAAAGAAATAAAAATAATTGATTCTATTTTTAGTTATTACATTATTTAATTATTATTTTGTGTTACATGAAATAGAAGAAATCTTTTTCCACAACTTATTTTGTATTTTACTTAAACTTTTGCAGAAAAATAATGGGTGCAGTATTGTTGATTATTGAACCTCCTCTCCAAACAAATAAATACTCATGTGTATTCATGTACATTCATGTGCATATTAATTTGCAGGAGGATGGGATAGTGTAGCTGAAGTTCCTGCAGAAAAACCAACTATTTTCAAATGTGAAGATCTTGTTCACAAGAAAGAGTATAAATTTCGGATTCGAGCAGTTAACAAGCTTGGTTCTTCTGAACCAGTACTCTTCAATAAGCCAGTATTAGCAAAGGATCCATGGGGTATGTATGAATGCAGCTCTATCAAGGAAGTCTTAAAAAAATATAGTACAATTTTTATTATACTTTAATTTTTTCCTTTACATGTTTGTTATTGCTAACTTCATCAGTATTTTTTGAGAAAAGCTTTATAAACCAAACTAAATTAATACTTTCATTAGTAAGAAATTGGAAATACGTGACCTATATTATTGTTCTAAAACTAGTTACATGCTCTCAGATTTGCTCATATCCTTTAAGAAGCAATAAGAAAAATATTTTTTTTATAGATGAGCCAAGTAAACCCACTAATGTTGAAGTCACTGATTGGGATAAGGACCATGCTGATCTGAAATGGACCAAACCTGATAATGATGGTGGAGCACCAATCACTGGTTATGTTATTGAATTCAAGGTGAGTTTCAAAGTTTTAAAGTATGTGTGAAAAGTTCACTATAATATTATCTTATGTGCGTTGAAAAATTGTGTTATTCTGATTAATAGGAGAAGTTTGGAAAGGATTGGCAAACTGGTAAAGTAATAGAAGGAGATATAACTGCAGCAACAATTGAAGGACTGAAGGAGGGAACACAGTATGAATTCCGCATTCGAGCTGTCAATAAAGCAGGTCCTGGTGAACCAAGTGATGCTACTAAACCAATTATAGCAAAGGCAAGATTTGGTAAGTGGGAAACTGCATTTTTATACTATTATGTTGAAACTGGTATTACTACCATTAATATTATAGTATAGCAGCCATCACCTTCCTTTTATTACTTAACTCCAATAAATAATTTACAGCTTCATTTTCATTTCTTGGGTTTCCCACCTGTAACCCATCTTTTGTAACACCTACTGCAGAGATTGCTTTGGTATTTCACTGTTAGATCTATAATATGTCCTACCCATTGCAATCTACTTAACTTATTTTCCATGACACTATCCCGATCACGGCCTTTTGACTCCCCATTAAAACTGTTGACAAAACTCGAGTGTCACCCAGTTCAACTTTGCCCAATGTTTACTATCATGGCGCAATACAAATTTGACACACTTATTGGAATTAAGAAATAATTCGGAATCGAGCATTTACATTGATGATTTTTCTTTGATTTGCTGGAAAAATCTGTGGCTTTATGCAACACAAGCATCAGCACAGTCTTTTCCAAAAAGCATGACCCCCCAGTCCACACCTAGCCCATGAGTCATTTCAATAACTTGAACAGTGGTCTGTCTTTAAGTTCCTGCAAGAAGGTGCTAGAGTAGAGCGTGCCATTGTGTTGCCACCAGTTTGTAAGGAAGTTGAAAGGCCCTGATGAAGATTTTGATTTTTTCATATCATTTTCATGTAATCTGCAGTTGACATTCTCCTCCTATTATTTTCCTCTCAAAAAAATTAAGTAATTTTTTGTACTGGCTGTCATGACACACAAATTTATCCTATAATCTTCTGTAGGAAATAAATTGCCTTATTAGCATTTGATATTCTGGCTTTGTATCTTTCCCCTCCCTAATTTCCAGGTCATAATTGACCTCAGATAAGAGAAGCTTTTCAGAATCTGCAAATCATATTTCTTGCAATCTGCACAAAATACGCTTTTTATCACCATAATTGTCATCTTTCCTTTGTTACTTTCAGACCCACTTTTTTAAAGCTTTTTGTAAACTCAATGAGTCTCTATTTCTATTGATTTTTATATTTTTGTGATAATATACTACTTTACTAATATACAAAGAGTTGATGCAAGACCAACTCCTTGTTTCAGGCCTGTTGTAAAATGGACCTGTGAATTTATTTTCTATCTTCATAATTTTGACAGTTTGTTCATAGTACCTTGAAGTAGCTTTACTAATTCTTGGCATTCCAAACTTTGAGAGAATTTTTAATATCTTCCATTGCATACCATTGTAAGCTTCTTTGAAATTATGAATAGATGTCATAACTCAATGTTGTGTTCTCAGATTTTTTAGCGCAGTTGTTTAAGGGTGAATAATTGATTAGTTGTTAATATAATATGAAAAAAACTGATATTCATAGCAAAATAAATTTTAATTGTGTAAAAATAATTATTGGCTCATTGTCCCACAATATGATTGTTCACAGTTAAGCCATTTATTATTGGTGATGATTTAAAAAATATTGTGGTCAAGAAAGGGCAAGTTATCAAGTTTGATATTAAATATGGTGGTGAGCCAGAACCAGAAGTACGTTGGGAACTGGAAGGCAAAGAACTTAAAGAAGACAAAGAAGAAAGGTATTCTAGATCTTGTTTAAACATTTTACTGCCTGAACAATTTTGTACTATTTTCTAAATTTTTAATTATAATTGAAATTAATATTTCTTAATTTAATTTTATTGAATGTTTTTTAAAGTTTAAATTTTCATGGTCTATTATATTGGTACCTATTAGATAACACCATTCAATATTAAAGATACCACCTAATACAATTTATCTAGTTATTTTGTTTGTTGCAGTTTGTCAACTCAAAGACATTTTTATATTTTATTGGTACATAATAAATATAATACTTCTTTTAAAAATTATGAACTTGCATTTATTTGTACTTGTGTTATGTATTTCTCAGGATCACAATTGACAAATATGAAAAGAATACTGTTCTGACAGTTCGAAGAGTGACTCGTGCTGATTCTGGTAAACATAAATTGATCCTGACAAACAGTTCAGGTGTTTGTGAGGGTGTTGCAGATGTTGTTGTGTTAGGTAAGTTACACTTTGTTAATTAACTTTTAAGGTGAATTAAACATCTTAATTTATCTAGATTTCAATCCTTATGTTGCTTTTGGGAATTTTTTCTATTACAGACAAACCAACAAGGCCTAATTCACTCAAGGTAGATGAAGTGAGAGCCAATCATGTGAAGGTTAAATGGCAGAAGCCTGAAGACAATGGAGGTAGTGATATTACTGGATATGTTCTTGAGAAGATGGATCTTGATACTGGACGTTGGATTCCAGCAGGAGAGGTAACTAAAATTTCATTAAACAGTGTCAATGCTGAAACAGAGATATTTATTGGTTAACATGCTCCAAGTAAATGAAATTCAAAATGCCTTGTCTGTGACACACGTGTGTAGTGCTTAATCGTAGAGCTTAATCATTTTTCATTTCTTTTAAACAAGAGAAATTTTTATTTTTTTTCTTATTCATTCTCATCCAACTTAATTTTTGTTTCAATTAGGTAGGGCCAGATAAAGACTCCTTCACATTTGATGGATTGACTCCCAAGAAAAAGTACAAATTCCGAGTAAAAGCTGTTAATAAAGAAGGGGAATCAGAACCTTTGGAAACAGATGAAGCTATCCTTGCAAGAAATCCTTATGGTAATACTAATTCTAAGTAACAGAGAATTTATTAAATAGTTTACATTGATAACATTTTTTTATACACTAGCGAATAAAGAATAGGTAGTAAACTAAAAATGTTTGTTATTTTGTAGATGAACCTGGCCGTCCTGGTAAACCAGAAATCTTTGATTATGACAATAAGAGTGTTAGCCTTAGATGGGCCAAACCAGAAACAGATGGTGGGCGTCCAATTACCCATTATACAATTGAAATGAAAGATAAATTTTCTGTGGAATGGGTTGAAGTGTATAAAACACCTGATAATAATCCAGAAGGAAAAGTAGAAGACTTAAAAGAAAAAATGGTTTATCAATTTAGAGTGCGTGCTCATAACAAAGCAGGCTTTGGTGAAGCAAGTGAACCAACAGATAATCATATCTGCAAACACAAACACAGTAAGAAAATTATTTTTGAAAATGTGTTATAATTAATTTTGAAATTGAATATTAACTTTTTACTTACATATTCCTTGTTTTTACACAGTGAAACCCAGAATTGATCGTGCTACATTTAAGGGTGTGACAATCAAAGCTGGCCGTACTCATAAGTGGTCAGTAGATATCAGTGGAGAACCACCTCCAGCAATATCATGGGTGTGGCGAGACAACATTGCTCTTGTAAATACAGAGAGAATAAAAATTGATAATATAGATTACCATACAGACTTCCAAATCATCAACGCCACGAGAAGAGATACTGGCAAATACACTCTGATTGCAGAAAATGCATCAGGAAAAGATACAGAAACAGTTGAATTAACAGTATTAGGTAAATGCTTTTATCTACTATATTTTTTCAGGAAATAATATATTTTATTTAAAAGTTTATGTAAATGTAAATTATATGTAAAAGTTTAATGAACACATTTTTTTTCAACAGGAAAACCGAGTATGCCAAAGGGTCCTTTGCAAGTGACTGATGTCACAAAAACAAGTGCCAAGGTTAAATGGGAAAAACCAGAAGATGATGGAGGTACACCAATTCGTGAATATGAAGTAGAGAAAATGGATTTGGCCACAGGAAAATGGGTGCGTGTTGGACGTGTTCCTGGAGACCGAGCAAATCCTGAAATGGAAATTACTGGTCTTGAACCTGGAGCAGAGTACAAATTCCGAGTAACTGCAGTCAATGATGAAGGTGATTCAGAACCACTGGTGGCTGAAAAATCAATTGTTGCCAAGAATCCTTTTGGTAAGTAAAATATTTTGTTAAACAAAATATTTCTAGACAGAAAAAAATTACTGCACATTAGAGTAAATGAATGGAGTTTTTTCAACATATAGTATTTCTCCCCAGAATAAAGGCTACTTTAGCCGGCCTGGATAGCCAAGGTTGTTAAGGCTAAAGAGCCATAGCTGCTTCGGCTTGAAGGGTCATGGTTTCAAATCCCGCCTTGGGCATGGATGTTTGTGTTGTCCTTTGGTGTTCTCCTTACAGTTCCCCCTATAGTTTTAAAATGACAGTGGTCGCTATGTGAGCAAGATGTTGAAAAGCAAACTTAAACTAGTGGTGCTATAGAATGGCACAGACTTTTCCATATTAGTTTTCTATTTCTTTTGGTCTCAGCTAGCTACTCGGACTTGCCACATACTCTTGCCAGCTGCCATCTATCGCCAATCAAAATATTTATTTATTTTTTTTCTCTCCTAATTGTTGAGGGGAAATATTATTTTAAGATTATTAAAGAACAGTATCATCTCATCCTAAATGGCAAGTTTCTTTGAAAAATTTGGAGCTGTTTTTAAAAAGCTGGTGTTTAAGCACTACTCTAAATTCGAAATTTAAAGCTCTTTTTCACAGAAAATTTTTGAGTTTTTGAAAAACTTCATTTGAAGTAGTTTTAAGGACTTTAACACACAAATATAATATTATTTACAAATTGCTGGAAATGCGCATATCAACAGCATGAGAGATATTTCAAAAAATGTATATTTGTGTAATTTTTTAAAAAACAAAAAAATACATCGAAATGAACTTTACGTCATATTAAAGAGTTCAATTAGTACTATTCGTTCGAAATGTTTGAAGAAAAAATTTGGAGCCGTTGTGAGAAAATGGCGTTTGAGCATTTTCTGAAAATGTGGAATTTTAAGCTAGTTTTCACAGTTGAGTTTTTCGAGAAACTTTATGTGACAGTATTTAAAGTACATGTACTCATAAATACAATACTGTGAATAAATTGCCATTAATATAAATATTAACGACATGAGAGACAAGTCAAAAAAATTACAGTTTTGTAAAAACAAAAGAACAGAGTTATATGGCGTATATGTCATCTTATACATTTAGCACTACCCTTGACAAAAGTTTAAAGAAAAAATTTGGAGCCGTTTTTGAGAAAATCTTGTTTTTGTATTTTTTTTAAAATTGCACATATTGCACGCAATATTACGCGAAAACTACTACAATTTTCAAAAAAATGTACATGACCTTCATAAATGAACTCACTATGGAGAACAAATGGTATTTGAAGGAAATCCCCATATTCAATTTGTAGTTGTAGGAAGACACCGAAAAAACATCATACTTTTACAATTTTCGAAAATTCAGAGTTAACCGTGAAAATCGGACCTATGCCACCTTTATAAGTGTGTATTAATCCATTTTTAGAAGAAATTTAAAGAAAAAAATTGGAGCCGTTTTTGCGAAGTATTTGAAAATGTCCTGAGGGCTTCATGTAAAGAACCCCCAAAAATCTCTAAGTGGATCCCAAAACGTGTATTTCCATTGAAATCTCGTAATCAATTTTCCGCAGCATTACATAACTTTTTCTATACTACGTATGCACGGAGGTAAAGAATAGAAAGTGCATATAAATAACTCAGATTTGCAAAATAATATTCTCAGAAAGCTGAATGATGTGATTTTTACATTCATTGGTCTGGTGAAACAAAAAATTGCAATGTAACTAATAACGCAAAAATTGCATACGCAACTAATAACGCATTTACGTTCTTTCAGGCTTATTTTACAACATTGAGTGTAAGATGCTGTGAGCATGTTTCATGTTCCTTCAGTCTGGGGACCTTTGTGTTATTTTAGACTCTCTTTGTCACCTATTTGAATGATTTCCAAGTTTAATTTTTTAGTTTAGAATCAATAAAAAGTAGCTATTGAGTTGATATAAATCTGACCATGCTCAAGGCCTTGGGAATTTGAAATAATTCCTATAGTTTTTGGAAGTTTTTTATATGACGTTCCTAGGATGATTTCAAAATTTTCCCAAAAATTGCTCCAAATTTTTTTGCTTGAATAGAATAAAGTATGCTTATGAAAATGTTGCTTTTTGAACAAACAATTACAACAAATATGAGAAAAATTGATTTCGTATCAAATGCATAATTGTTGATAGGCTTGACTACTGGTGAACCATAATCCACTGAATTGCCAAAAAACTATACTTGATGGTGAAAAAATTAAGTCAATTTTGTTTTGTTCAGTAGTCACTAAGGCGGAAGTCACTAAGAGGACATTAATGTACAAATTCGTGCAGTTTTTTTATGTCCAATGTTTTGGTTGCAGACTCGTGTAGGCAATGAACATAAAAACTATTTTAAAAAAAGAAGAAGAAAGAAAGAAAGAAAGAAAAATTTGAGAATTACAAAACTTGGACTTTTCTGTGTTGCTAATTATATCTCCATGACCAATGAATGCTCATTTGTCAGTTTTTTTAAACTCATCATCACAAAATTATTGTGTAAAGGATTCAAATTTTATAAATACTTATTACGCTGAAAAAGTCTGGAAAGTACATCTGTTACAAGAAACATGTATTAGACATCTTCAGAGCACTTACAACAAAATAAAAATATAGATGATCACTTCAAAAATATAATTGAAAAGACCCCATAAGACTCTTTAAGAAAAAGAGTAAAAATAATAAATAAAATGGGTCTCTTTTTTGGAATGATGATTTAGAACAAGGTGTTAGAAAGAAAAAAAAATTGTATTTCAAGTGACAAAAAAAATGAAAATCTACAAAAATATAAAACTCTGGCAGCAGAAGCAAATAAATTGGTACAACATGCTCTGAGACAAATCTGGAAGAGATACATTGCAAATATAGATGATGTACACGAAAGGCTGACAATTGCATACAAAATTCTTAAACATCAAAATTGGTCCCAAAAAGATGATGCAGATAATAAGATAATTTCTGGAGAAGATGGATCCATTATTTTAAACACCAATGGACAGACAGAACATTAAATATATTTGATGCAGAGAAAGCTGATATGACCCTGGCTGACGAAGATAAAATAGACATGTTAGGACTTATAGAATCCTTGCGCCACTGCAAGAGTAGAAAGTGCCATGGAAGTCACAGAGTGAATACAGAGTTCATCAAATGCATCCCTTTGGAAGGGAAAAGATGGCTCTTAGATCTATTGAACCAAGTTTGGCTACGGAAAAGAAAATAATACCATCTAGCTGGAAGAATACCATTTTTATACTGATTTTTAGACAAAACTTGAAAAAATGTTCCATCTACAGAGGAATAAGTGTCTCATTAATAAACTGGATAAATCAGTTTTAAATTAGAATTAAAATTTTAGCAATAAAATTAGTTTAATGTTAATTTTGTTTTGTTAACTTTCCTAAACTCTGCTTACTGAATATAATGAATTGCTGCTTTGTTGCTTTTAGATGAACCTACTAAGCCAGGAACTCCTGAGATAACTGATTATGACAATGAAAGTGTTGACTTGAAATGGACCAAACCAGAGAGTGATGGAGGTGCCCCTATTGAGAAATATATTATTGAAAAGAAAGACAGGTTAGTATTTTCTAAGATATTTCTCTAATCAAGAAGTCAGTTTTGTATTGTTCAACAATACTAAATTAATTAACTGTGTGTTAATTAATCAGAGTGTGCAGAATGTTGCAGAAGCTTGAAAATAATTTTAAAACATATTTCAGTAGTTGAATTATTATTTTCAAATTCAAAAACAATTAATATCTAAGCAGTACATTTTTGGTGTTATTTTGCATTTGAATAATTAACTCTTCATTATGATTTATTACCCTTTAAATTAACTGAGAAATCTAAATACATTTATCATGGTGAAATACACAAATATTTTCATATAGGTAATATCTGTAATGATGTTTGTCTTGAATGTTCTATAAAGGTTTAAGCCTGATTGGGAAAGAGCAATTGAAGTTCCTGGAAATGTTCTTGAAGCTAAAGTACCTGAATTGAAAGAGAGAGCAGAATATCAATTCCGTGTGATTGCTGTAAACAAAGCTGGACCGTCACCTGCATCGGATCCCACTAAATCACATCTTGTTAAACACAAAGCATGTATGTATATGATTTAGTACACTTGTTTAGAGTTAACTACTTTCTTCATTCCTTGAGATTGTAAAAGTACATCTACAAACGATTATAATTATTTGAAATGTTTAAAATGACATAATTAATTTTACTACTGTGGCTGTACATCTCTGATTATAACTAATTACACAATTTAAAGGTATCTTTAGCTTATTTAAGTGTCATAAATCATCAGACAATTCTTACATTCATGTTATGAAAGTATTCGTGACGAGGTAAAAGTATGTAGCATTGATTATCATTGGATTTGACCTGTATCATATTTTTTCTATTTTTTTAAGTGATTGTCAACCATTGCAGAAATTTAATTCATTTTTCACAGTGAAACCACGTATTGATCGCACAAATCTTAAACCTATTGTCATTCGTGCCGGAAAGAGCGTCAAATATGATGTGAATGTCCGAGGAGAGCCTCCTCCAGAGATTACTTGGCAGTTACAAGATAAGGAGGTATAGTACTAATTTAATGATGAAATTATAGAGATCTTGTTTAATCCATTGTTTTCTAGCATGTTATTTCTTAATGAAGTGATGTGTATTCTGGATATATTGCTGTAAAAACATTCATGCAAAGATGACATATTTATCTTGAATTAGATTTAGTTGACAATTAATGAAAAGAAGTTGAGATTCTACATTTCCTTAAGCTTTCAAATTTTCCCCATTTAATTAACTAAGTATATTTAAAAGGAAGTTATAAATGGGTAATTTCATATCACCACTGTTTCAATAAAATTTCAAGTTTATATAATACTTTGGCATTACAGTTTGTAGAATATTTCCTTGTGTGTATTCCTTTTATCATACAGCATTTGGTTAATTTAACTAGTTTAATAATGATTGTATTGTTATTATAATTGTTGTTGTCAGTAATTACCACTCTCATTATCAATATGAATATCATGTTTCATGCTTTAAACATGTTTTTCTGTTACACATTAGTGTGTTCTTGTTATCTTGTGCAGGGGTGAAATAATGCATAAACTAAGAATGGGTTTTGGGTGATCCCCACTGTACAGGGGCACCCAATAACTTTAATCAAATTTTATATTAATTCATAAATATATCAAAATATTTTAATGTTAACATTTTAAATTGCTGAGGTGAGAGTTTATTTTCGTATGCATTTTTATAATATATGTATAGTATTATTAAGGGAACATATTGTTTGGACTTGCCCTTGTGTTCTTAATCTGGCTCTGAACTTGTAGTTATTGACTTGAATCATCAGCATTAATTTGTCATTTTATGAGAGATTAAATAATTTTATTTCTATAGCGTACTCTTTAATAGTAATGCATCATCTGGAGGCAATCTAGATTTTTGAACTGTGAGATTATAATAATTTTATAATAGATAAATTAAAAACAATGTTTCCAAAAAAGTAATGTATTATCTCTGTGGTTGAAACAAATTTACAGAATGAATATTTGTCATCTATTAAATCCATGTGCCAACAAGAGTTTAAAAAAACATTACTATCAATTAATGAAATACTTCTCGCTTGAATCACAACTACCCATTTGACACTGCGAGAGTGATTGTAATATTTTTTTATTTCATTTTTTGAAAATCAAGTAATAGGTTTCAATTGACAATCTTGCACTACAAATACAGTTTAAACCATATCATGAATATTCAAAATTTACAAACTTGTAAAATTATTTTTGTTAAATAGAATTACAAATTTCTTGCAAGATTTGTATTGTGTGTCAACATACAGTATCACATCACTTCTTATTTGAACGAGAAAGGTACAGAGAAAAAACAATCAGACTCCACCATATCATATTTTCTAGAAGAGCAGTAAGTTTGAAATGTTATAGTTCTCAAATTGTCTACAGATATTTCAAAAACATTTAACTAGGATCTTCCTAATTTTTTATCAAGGGAATTGCACACGATCACAGCTTTTCTCTTGAATTATCAGATGGCCTCACTAACTAATTGTGATTTTTTTTATCACTATAGTTCTTTCTCTGAATCCTTCATTTACTTTCAGTTCATAATACTCCCTAGCATTTTCATTAAATGTGACAAAAGAGAAAGAATGGTTCAGAGACAGGATAGCTCTGGGGTTGGCACGTTTGTAGGGACAGTATTCATTTGCTGTGGTTAGTCACCTTTTCCAGTAAATGTTACCCTCTAAATCTCAATGTTATTCCATAGAAATAAACTTCTAGAGTAATGTGTCAGTTCATTTGTTTATTTGGTCTTCATTTTAATTAGGTCAAATCGGAAGGAAATTATGAGATTATCAATGTCGACTACAACACAAAATTCTCACTCAACGATGCTATTAGGAAGAATTCAGGTCTTTATAAAATTATTGCTGTGAATCAGCATGGAAGAGATGAAGCAGAAGTTGAAATCACTGTTTTATGTGAGTATCAATGTTAAGTTTTGCTATTAATGTGTCTAATGTGTCTAACGTACTGATGTTTCAGAAAATGCTAAAAAGCAAATAGTCTTTGTCTTCTTCAGCTCTTCATTGAAATTACATTTTCTTTTGCTAATTCTCAAGAAAATTGAAACATTTACTCTATTTCAGCTGCTCCTTCAAAACCAAAGGGTCCTTTGAAGGTCTCAGATGTCTCAAAGAATGGATGCAAGCTAAAATGGGATAAACCTGAAGATGATGGTGGAAAGCCTATCACTGGCTATGTTGTAGAGAAACTTGATAAGGAAACTGGCAGATGGGTTCCTGTTGGACGTACAAATGAGCCAGAAATGGATGTGAAAGGATTGCAGGAAGGTCATGAATATCAATTTAGAGTTAAAGCTGTGAATGAAGAAGGCGAGAGTGAGCCTCTCGAAACTGAACGTGGAACTCTTGCGAAAGATCCATTCAGTACGTGTACATTTCATTTACATATTTTTATACATTTTTCATGTAGAGAGTGAATTATTCTACAGAAAAAATATGTATGAATACTAAGACCTGTAGGATCCAATTGTTTTGAAACTACAAAGTTTATTTACATTATAAATTACTTTTCCAAATTTTAAAAATTAAATTTTGTTTCCTCAGTCATACTGTATTCTCCTACTTTTTGAAAGTACTTATTTTCCTCTTGTCAAAAGTAAGTTTTGGAAAGAAATTAAGTTTTTATGTAGTACATAAACAATTTCTCTAAAAAGTTTAAAATTAATTGCTTATTTTGTCAACCACTGGCCTTTAGTATGATTGTATTTCTTTGTCACTGTCATCATCATCATTATTGTCATGATACCATTATCTAAATTTACTAATAATGCTGAAATATCTTTGTCTAGTAGCATTTGAAATTTTCAGTGATGACTTTGATATTTATTCACAGCTGTTCCTGGCAAACCTGGAACTCCAAATATTGATGATTGGGATGTTGACCGAGTTGATCTCAAATGGGAACCTCCCAAATCCACAGGAGGAGCTCCAATCACTGGTTATATAATAGAGAAGAAAGAGAAATTTAGTAGCTCTTGGGATGAAGTACTGACCACAAATGTATGTTTTTTATGTCTAATTTAATTTTTTCCTGCAATTTTTTATTGGTGATATGTTGTTGGCGGTCCAAATAAAAGAAGTAAAGATGTTGGCCAACATTGATATTTAATGTAAAAGCAGCTTTTGATGGCATAGCCATCATTGTCAGTTATCTGCTGTTCAGAAGCCAGAATTCTGGTGACGATGATGGCTAAGCTGTCGAAAGCTGCATTAAATAATAATATTGGCCAAGGCAAAGCCTCTAATTCTTTTATTTCTCCTGTATATTGCGTAGCCAAATTACATTATCTTGAAAATTTGTTTATAACATAATTTAGATTTCTTACATGATTAGTACTTTCCACCATGCACTCTTATTTGAACAGAGTTTGAAATTAAAAATGTTAATATCTTAACTTCCAAAATGTGATTTCAAACAATTGTTAATTAATTATGAATTACTAAACATAACTCTTAAGAGTGGACTATCCATAATTGTGATATGAATTAAATATTTGTATTGAAAGTGATGAATATATTCATATTTTCAGTCAAATACTCCTGAAGCTCGTGTTACGGGATTGAAAGAAGGAAATCAGTATCAGTTCCGAGTGAGAGCTGTAAATAAGGCAGGACCATCAGAACCTAGTGAACCAACCAAACCACATATTGCCAAAGCACGATTCTGTAGGTATCTTTTGATTATAATACTTAATATGTTTTAGTGAATGATATCAAAATTAACATTTTTTTTTCTGTTTTAATATAGTACGACCCATTATCAATCGTGAGAAACTGCAGAAGGTTACTGTTCGAGCTGGTCAGTTCGTCAAATTTGATGTTGATGTCAAGGGTGAACCTCCTCCAACTATTACATGGAGCTTTGCAAACAAAGTTCTAGAAAACTCTCCAACAACAAAAATTGAAAATGAAGATTACAACACTAAACTCACTCTCTCTGATACTACAAGAAAAAATTCTGGCATATACACTATCAAAGCTGAAAATGATTCAGGAAAAGATGAAGCTACAGTAGAAGTTGTAATTTTGGGTAAGTGTATGGTTGACTGATCTTCTAGTATTTAGGCAAATGTCTGTTTATTTCTTTCTGATATAGACACTGAAAATTAATTATGAATACTTTTTATGACATAACTATATCAAAGAACCACATTTATAGTATCTAAGAATACCAATTTTACTATTAGGGCCTAGAAAGGTCTATTCATCTCATAAACACCCAAAATGCATGTATTAATACATTTAAAGCAATGGAAAACACAGTCAGAAGCATTTCTTGACAGAATACCTGATTGAAGCTGAAATTAAATAAACATTCTTGGATTATTCTGCCTGCACTTGGCATCAAAAGAGGAGACAATTTAGTATTCTAATATTCCAACACTAAAATACGCACCTGACATAAGTGTTAGAAGAGATCATTTTATGCTTATAAAGTGATTCTCAGGAAAAAAGTTATAGATGTTTTGGCATTCACATTTCTACCTGTGTTCCTTTATTTAATTTTGTGTATTTAATAAAATAGTGTGTAAATTGTATATGAAATATTTTCATGTCAATTTATATTCTCTATTTAAGAAATTAAATGGCATATTTCTGTCTTTTAAGAGCCTGAGTTAGGTACCTAACGTAAAGAGCCTAAATATCTGAAATCTACATGTAACACACACTAACTAACACATATCAAGATGTTATTACATCTGACTAAAATCAATTTCTATTTTTTTTAGACAAGCCAGGCAAACCTGAAGGTCCACTTGATGTAACCGATGTACACAAAGAAGGTTGTAAAGTCAAGTGGAATAAACCTAAAGATGATGGAGGCTTACCTCTCACGGGATATGTAGTTGAAAAAATGGAAGCTGGAACCGGTCGCTGGGTGCCAGCTGGTTTTGTTGATCCTGACAAAACAGAACAAGAAATAACTGGCTTAGAGCCAAATAAGAAATACCACTTCCGTGTTAAAGCGGTTAATGAGGAAGGAGAGTCAGAGCCCCTTGAAACTGATAATGCCATTTTGGCCAAGAATCCATATGGTGAGTTTAATGGAGTGCTTCAAATAATATGTAATACTTTAAATATGAAGTCAGAAATAAAAACCAAACTGTTTCCTTTTAACAGATCCTCCATCAGCCCCTGGATTACCAGAAATTATTGATTGGAGTGAAAATATGGTTAAACTCAAATGGGAACCACCTATCAGGGATGGTGGAGCTCCAATTACTGGTTTGTAGCAATACTGGGAATATTCTTGCTTCTATTTTAATGACTTATACTTGAATGCTTCATCATGTTTCTCTGCATTTCTAAACGATTTTAATTTTGCTTCTTCCTAATTATTTTCAGTTTTTAATCAACCAAGCTCTTGCATTTGCTGTGTATAGCTTCTCAAGGGATGCATTTTATTGTAATACTACATTAGGGCATTCTGGACAATGTTTGTTTTATATATGATACAGTTTAGAGCACCTCAGTCTGCATTCAAATGATTTAAATTCTAAATGATTTAACTGGCATCTCAGAAACACATATTAAAACTAAAAGTTATAATCTGCGAAGTACACTTTTCTACGTACTATGTTAATTTTAATGGATGAAATGAAAGAGTGTTTCTAAAGGATAAATTGATATGTTATTCAGGTTTTATAGTAGAAATGATGGATAAATATGGAGGTACATTTGTGAAGGCTGTAGAAGTTGGTCCAACATGTCAGGCAACAGTACCAAAATTGGAAGAAGGTAATCAATATCAATTCCGAGTACGTGCCGTTAACAAGGCTGGACCTGGAGAACCTAGTGAAGCCACTAATCCACATACTGCCAAGGCTCGTTTCCGTAAGTATCAGCAAAGAACAAGAAATTTGACTTAAAATGTTATAATCTAGGACAAAAAACAGGTCTTGAGACTTACTGTTCCCTCTTTTCTCTAATGATATTTGGGATTGAGATTCAATGATGATCTGACCCTATAAAGCAAGATTTACTTATATATTATTAATCATGACTTTAAATTTTGTTTGCCCTTAGCGTAGCTGTTAGAGTGAAGTGTTTTGAAAACTCTGGAATATTATAAAACTGTTGATTATGAAATTAATAAACTCAATTTTTTGCAGTTAAACCTCAAATTGATCGTACAAACTTGCAGAATATCACTGTCAAAGTCGGTCTTACTGTTACTCTTGATGTTAACATAATTGGAGAACCTCCACCAGCTGTCACTTGGTATTTCCAAGATAAGGTAAACCTGTTAAAATTATTCTTTTAGAAGAAAATAGAATATCATGTCCAGGCAACTGTAAAGAAAAGAACTGAAGATTTAAAAAAAGATTGTAAACAAATAATAATCATATGAATTAGAAGAATTTCCAATATAACTTTCATACTATCATTAAGATATATGCATTTATAGACAGTTCTTATGATATCAGTTAGTGTTTTTTGAATGAAATTTCATGATTGGACTTTGAGATAATTTCTGTTGTTTTTTTTGGTAAAATTATATCAATATGTGTATAACTTCAGGGAAATGTGTGATAATTTGTTCATTGAAAATTATGTACAATTTCAGGAACTAAAAACTGAAGACCAAGTTAGAATAGATAACATTGACTACAATACAAAATTCTTTATAATGAAGGCCAAAAGAGCACATAGTGGAAAGTATAAAATTGTGGCCAAGAATTCAGTTGGTGAAGATACAGCTGAAATTGACATTACAGTTCTTGGTAAGCCAGGCAAACCTAAAGGACCTTTAGATGTTTCTGATGTAACAAAGAATGGATGCAAACTTAAATGGAAGAAGCCAGAAGATGATGGTGGATCTCCTGTAGAATATTACGAGATTGAAAAACTTGATCCTCTCACTGGACAATGGATACCTTGTGGTAAATCCACAGAGCCTGAAGCAAATGTTACTGGACTTCAAGAGGGAAAGCCATATAAATTCCGAGTAAAGGCTGTCAATAAAGAGGGTGAATCAGAAGAATTAGAGACTGAAAAACCCATCATTGCCAAGAATCCATTTGGTAATGTTTAAATTTGTAGTGTTTTATTTGTTTGATTTTATTTTTAAATCAGAATTAATCTGAGTGATTGCTTTCAGATGAACCAAGCAAACCAGGCCGTCCTGAACCTACAAACTGGGACAAAGATTTTGTGGACTTACAGTGGTCTAAACCTAAAAGTGATGGAGGAGCCCCCATTGAAAAATACATTATTCAGAAGAGAGACAAAGAAGGTCGGGCCTGGGTGGATGCTCTTACTGTGCCAGGAGACAGGTGAACTGATTTTTTGTTATTACTACATCATTGTCATTGTTTAGTATTATTTGAATTACTTTGCCTTATGGAGGTGTATGAAATATTGTTTTACCATACTTGGTTTTCACCTCCTGTATGCTACTACAAAAATTTTGAAACCTGAAACAAATAAAATCAGGAATCATTTACCAACTTTCTGCATCATAACATAATTTATAAAATACAATATCATAAAACAATCATGGTAAAATAGTTTATTATCAATATAAAAATAATAGTGAACCAGTTGCACTCAGATTATTGACAATATTTAATTGACATATTATCAACATTAAGTGAAGTTACAAAATTCTTTTTTTATACCTGATTTTATTTATTATTATTGAATATTTTAGGACATCTGGGAAAGTAACAAATGTTGAAGAAGGCCATGAATATGAATTCAGAGTTATTGCGGTTAACAAGGCAGGACCAAGTGAGCCAAGTGATCCATCAAAATCAGTCATTGCTAAACCAAGATTCTGTAAGTATATGTGTGATAAGATATGTTTCGGATATCTTCTTTCCAAACTTTTTCTATGATTGTATAAAAATTAGTAATTCTACCTACAGCTAAGCCTATGTGAAATGAGTCTTATTTTACAACACGTGAAGTACATGATATCGGAGTAGAAAAATTTACTTCCTTACTACCCATCTTCACCACCTGTCCTCACTGCACATCTTTACTGCCAATCCTCCTTACTGTCCTTCAACATTACCCATACATGGCCTTCTGTTATGTAGTCATTCCAGAAGTTTGTTTTGTTTTGAAGAAACAATGAAGACTAGCAATGAAACAAAGATTCATCATTAAAGAATTTTTATACAAATATAAAAAAATGCTTCTTCGATTTTGATTGTTTTTTTCACTTGACTTATCAGTGTCTATGAACAAAACCTGAATCTTAATTGTACAAAATACAATCATTTCATGTACTTAATATAAAAATAAGTATTATTTTAAATTCCAGTGGCTCCTCGTATTGATCGGAAAAATCTCCAGAAAAAAATTATCCACAGTGGACAGATGTTGCGTATTGAAGCTGATGTGCAAGGAGAACCTGCTCCTAAGATAACATGGACATTAAAAGACCAAGTTCTGAAATCCCATGAGAGGTAAAGAAAAGAATTTTAGTTTTTCTGTCATATATCATTGTAAATTTTCTTCTATTTCAATTCTCGATATTTATGGCTACATTGATTAAAATACAAAGGTTGCTTTGAGTCCTCAGTTTCAGTCAAATAATTTCTAATAAATATTTTTATTATTTTAGTTCTACAAATGAACAAAAATTTATTTTTATAAACAGTTGGTCATTTTTAACTTCCTTGTACAAATAGAAGTTGTATAATATCTAGAGCATCTTCCTTTTATTTTCCCCTTTTTTAACACTATGTAATAAAATTTTTGGGTGAAGTATTTGTTTTTCCTGAAAATTTCAGTATACATTAATTGTAAAGAAAACCTGAGGGATAATTCATTTCTTTGTAGTGAAACCAGGATATAAAAAACATCAGTTCACATGGTAATGGTTGTTTATTCAATATTTTATTCTGGTGTGTGCACTATATGATTAGAACTCATATTTGTTGAGACTGGTATCAGTTTAGTCAGGATTATAATTGTGAACATTGTGTTGTTATTTACAAAATAATGTTGGAAATAAATGGCGCAGATAATAATAGTGTCAATAACAGTGATGAAAAAATTTATTTTTATAAATGTTTTCAACATTAAGGATCTGAACATTAAATTATTACTGATTTAAAATATTTATTATCATTTGCCATGTTGGGACCCCAGATTTGATTCCCAGTTGGGGCAAAAATTAAGTTGTCACTTTTCACTGCTATGTCCCAATTCAAATAGCTGTGTAACAATGTGAAATCTTCTCTCAGGTAGAGAATGCCAAATAAATGGAGTAAAGAGTTGCAATCTGCTTATCATTGGTCCTCTTAGCCCATAGCCATCAGGCTTGGGAGGCCATGACAGGCACTAGCCTCATGGGGCTGTAATATCAAAATACATACACACATTCAATTACAAATCCACAAGCTTCAATTCAAACTATTTTGTCTTCTGTTAGATTCAATTCTTTTTTTTTTTGCTCTTATGTAGATTGAAGATTGAAAATGAGGATTATAAAACCACCTTTATTCTGCAAAAAGCAAAAAGAACTGATACAGGAATTTATATAGTTACTGCAAAGAATGACTCTGGCACCGATCAAGTGGAAGTGGATATAACCGTACTCAGTATGTATTTACAACTCATAACATTTTCTGTAATTATATTTTATCTTAAGTTTAAAGTCATTACTGAATTTACAATATCTGGTTTTTGGAATATTAAATGGTAATTAGTCAACTGATGAAGAAAGTTGTGAATCTTATTTTCTTGACTGTAGGACAATAGGTAGTAATGCTGATATTTTGGTTATGTTTCTGTGATTTTCAAGATGTCTGTTATAAAGAGGATCACAAATTGATATCATAATAGTTAAAGAAATCAATTTCAGTAATTGATGTATTATATATTTTGATCTGTGTGATTCAGGTAAACCAAGCAAACCAAAGGGGCCTTTGAAGGTATCAGATGTGACTGCTGAAGGTTGCAAGCTTAAGTGGGATAAACCTGAAGATGATGGTGGAGAACCTGTGGATCACTATGTTATTGAACGTATGGATACTGAAACTGGACGATGGGTACCTGTAGGAACAAGCAAAACTCCAGAAACAGAGGTATGAATTTAAAAGTATTAACAAAAATTTTTTCCATGGAAGAAGTTTTATTCATGACATCCAAAGCAGAAAAAACAAGTACTTAAATTGAAATGAAAGAAATACCTACACAATAATTCATAGTTCATGCCAAATATTTGTTTTCCTTGTCTGCAGATGTGCACAATGAAATCTTTACAAAATTTCATCATATTTTGTATTAGACATAGGGTCAGTCAGGGTTAATACGATACAGCAAGAAATTGGGGCTAATGTGATACACATTAAGAATTGTTATTTCTTGATATCAAAAAGTAACAAAAACTAGCAAATAATAGGAAATATATTATATTATTAGTGACTATATTGTACGAACTCAAAATGTTACAGACTTTAGGCAAAAAAAAAAAAAATCAAAGCCAAAGTGACACATTTTTTCAATCAAAATCTTCTCCGCTGAGATACACAGAAAACTTTTTATGTCACTTTTTTGATGGCAGGATATTTTTGAAAATAGTTAATCATTCAGAAAAAATGAATCTATTTTTCTGTGTAAAAAGATTTCAAAAATATGAATCATGCCATGACATATACAACATCAATTTTTTAGGCTAATATGATACTACTTATGGGGCTAATGTGATATGAGTGTCAGGGCTATTTTCATACACTAAAAATTAACATGCAGCAAACACGAAAGTAATATTTTTAAAAAAGTTTTTGTTCTTAAACAATATATTACCTATTATTCACATGGGAATTCGCAAAGTTACTGCTCGGAATTATTTACATTATTAACATTTACATTTCAATACAGTTATACTTTTCTTTGGAACAAAATCTCATAAAAATATCTTGAAACAATATTTAAATTATTTGAATTCATCTCATAATATAGAAAATAATATAAAAGTGAAAAGGAAGGTCTAAGGCTCACGTGTTGTATACTATCAAACCAATGTGATGAAATCACTTCAGTCCCTTGCAACATTCAATAATTTTTTAAAATATGTTAACTTTTCTGTTATTACACTTTGATATATGAACAAGATTTTTCTGATAATTTACGACATTAAAACCAAATGAAACAATGCTTTTTAAAACTTTATTTTAAAGCTTCCTTTTTGAAGTTTCAGAATGATTGGAAACAATGTCTTATAACTTAGACTGCAAAAGATATTTAAAAAAACAACTGTTGAGACACTAGACCCTAAGGTGTCTCACTACAGTCCGCTTGTTGTCTTCCAATCAAAATTCATAGATATATCAAGCTGTATCACTTAAGCCCCATCAGTGTATTAGCTCCATCAGGTGGGGCTAATTTGATACACACTTTTGATTTTTTAAAGAATTGTGGTAGGTCTTATGTTATTTTTAATTTTTTTACTTGTCTTCATTACCAAAAGGCACATATTCAATTCTTTTTCATGTCTTTGCTACAAATGGTGTAGAAGATAAAGTTTGCTTTTCTGTATCATAATAGCTCTGACTGACCCTACATAATTTTTATTAATAATATTAACCAACCAATAATATATGTACCAACATAACATACTTCCTTTTTTTTAAAAATTACTTTCATTAATGTATATTTAGTCATTCTTATGCATTTTATTATATATTTCTTAAATTATGAATCGTTTTCATGGTAATAATATGGCAGATATTATACTACTTTCTTTGAGAATTGAATTACTATCACAGCAAATGTTATGAAATTAAGCACACTATTATCACAATTGCTTTCATTCTTAGTTGGTGTTAGATATACATCATTCATCCCACAGTGTTGTAACATAAGAGGCAAAAATCATTTACCCTTAAATGCAATTGCCATCTTAAGACAACATATTTCTTTCATCTTTATTGCGGTATCCATATCTTAGCATTAAGGAATTTTTCTCTCTGCAGTGGGATGTTGTGTGAAGACAGGTTTGCCATAGTGATGCAATAGGCTGGCTACCTGCAACCGTGGTAATGCACACAGTCCTATTTCTTTCATCAGTGTTGCAATGTTACCATGCCCAAACTAGGTTCCCAATTGCAGGATTAACATTATTTTGAAAATACCCAGCCTATCTGGATACTTACAGAAAATACAGAAATGGGACATATATCAGTTTACAATAGAGTGTTCTTGAAAAACAATTATCAAGTCAGGATGAACATTGCATGTAATATTTCTCATCCATATTTGAATTTTTTTTAACCTGTAATCACCAATCTGCATAGATATTAGATGTAAATTGTAAACATTTTACACTTTTACACATTTACAATAAATGAATTGTATTTCTCATGAAATGTATTGACCTGGTTTCCCTTTAAAATTATTTATTTAGTATTAAACTGTATTTTCTTTTCATTTTTTAGGTTACTGGTCTTAATGAAGGGAAGGAATATCAGTTCAGAGTTAAAGCTGTCAATTCAGAAGGAGAATCTGAACCCTTAGAAACTGACGTTCCCACATTGGCAAAGAACCCATACAGTATGTTTTCTTTTTTAAAGCATTTTTTAAAAGATTTCAAAAGACTTTTATATTCATTGTTATTACTTTTATTATTTTTGAACTTGTTTAGCCTTGCCACAAGCATTCTCCTCTTTGATACATCACAGGATATACATTTAATTTTTTACACCATATGCAAAAAAGAAAAGCTTGAATGAACCTCCTAACAACAATGCAGATTTCTATTTGTTTTTGAAGATTTATAATAGGAATTTTTAGTTCATATCTTATCTTCAAAAACAATTATCTGAAGGAATATGATTAAAGATCATCGTACCTGTCAGAACTTTATTGTTCTGTGCCACTATTGTAATTTCTTTTTATATTAGTTTCTTCCCCTTAATCATCATCACTTTCTGCTAAATAACTGTGTTGAAATTTCCTTATAATTCATAAATCTCATATGATGCTAAACTAAAACAGTTATGCAGGTGCCTGTGAGTTTCCAATATGTAGTTTGTTAATTCCCAGTAAATATTAAAATTCAATTGTTTTACAAATACTATAATAATTAAATGAATTCTGTAGGCTTATATTTTATCAAATATAAGCCTTATATTTAACAAAAAATAAAATAAATAATGCAATTCAGCAAGGCATTTTACATAGCTAAACTGATTTCTTGCCCACCAACTATGTATGCTTATATCAGTAATAGAAATTAAATGCCTTGCTGCAAAGATAAACAATTTCTTTGGAAGTGTACTTTAAACAATGTGCCCACTCTAGGGTTAATTATGATACCTTAAGCTAAAATAAATGTCTATCATTATTAAATAAATCCAATGATGGTTAATCTTGTGCCGTTACCTCTTCTCTTAGGTGAACCAGATAGGCCTGGAAAGCCTGAAGTCAAGGACTGGAACAGACATCAAGCAGATCTTAGATGGGCTCCTCCAAAAAGTGATGGTGGTGCCCCAATTACTTCATACATTATTGAGAAAAAGGATCAGTATAGGTGAGTTTACTACATTTAAATAACAAAATATAACCAACTTATATTAAAAATATTCTTTAAACATCTTTTGAATAAAGATGTACATCATTATTTTCTATTGTTGATCTTGTTTTAAAATAGTTTTGTTCTTTTTCATTTGTGGTTTAAGCCAGTCAGCATTTTCTCAATAGAACGTCTTATTATATACAGTAAAACTTTGATTATTGAGTAAAGACTAACTTCAAGAGTAATGACAGGGATGGGAGTCCATGATAAATTGAAAACACTAAATAATCAAAATAATTTTATTGGTTCAAATGTTTTAATTAAAAAGTGTTTTTAAGTTGTTTTTTTTTTCAATTTCTGCCTTCATTTCCTGTAATCAATTCAAAATGTTTCCCCATATCTATTGATTAAATTAATTAACTCATTCTGAAGTTGCAAGTTCGAGACCCGTCACTGACACTGACCTGTTCTTGACATATAGTGTCATTTCTTTTTCGAACTTGGAGAGTGAATCTTGCCACTTGTGTAAGAAATTTAATTTCAGCAGCACAAGTTCAGCTGGCTTTATTTTTTGTTAGAGTCCAGTTCTCAGACCCATAAAGAAATGTGGGGATAGCCATTACTTTACTGAATTTTAAGCATGTCTCTTTGCTTATTGCTTTAAGATTTTGTTTGGTGGTCCCACACATTTGGTTGAAGTTATTTAATTTATTAATTGCATCATTATTATTCCTCTAAAATATTGTAACCAAGATAGTTGAAATTGTTGGCTAGTTCTAAGATAACATTATCAAGTACTATTTTCACTTTTAAATGGTTTATTCCTTTCAATGCCATTATCTTAGTTAAAGCAATAGATATTTGTAAATTATACTCTCTTCAAATATGGTTCAGAGAGTGGACAGCAAATTGAAGCTTATCTTCAAAATTACATATAATGATCTAGTCATCAGCAAAGAGCAGGGTGTCTTATGAAGTTGATAACTGTAAAATGATCCTTAAGATTAGTTTTCCAATTTTGAATGGCATCGTTAATATTTATGTTAAATACTATTGGTCTTCATTGTCTTTCCCCACAATTTATTTCTTCCAAATCAGGGTTCTTTTTTTATTTGCCATTTCAATAATAATTTTGTTTTTAACATACAGACTCTGAATAGCTCTGATTAAATGTTGTGTAACATCTTTCTCTTTCATAATTTTCTGTATTAAGTTTCTGTTAACTTTATCAAAAACCTTCTGGAAATCTATGAAACATTTATAGGGGGGAAGTTGATATTCTCTTCTCTTTTTGATGAACTAAGTTAATGAAAATAAAAGGTCCATATATGTTCTCCCCTGCTTATAACCATGTTGAGTTTTGGAGAACGTTTAGGGCATTGCTTTTGACCTGTTAGATAGACAGATATTGTTTGTAGCAGGTGTTGAAATGACTATTTTCCCTGTAGTTGCTACAGTCATTACAGTCTCCCTTTTAAAATATTGGATTTATCTTTGTATTCCTTCATTCTTCTGGAACATGTCCATTTGTTCAGTATACATCAGTAAAACTCAGAAGGTGACCGTGCAGTATATCTGAAGCATGTTTAATAAGCTCTAAATTTTGCCATTACTTCCTGAGTATTTCTTAATTTTGGAATGTTGTGTGGCTATCCACAGTTCTTCTTTGATTATGGGGTCTATAATTAATCATGTCTGCTAATAATATTTCCTCAGGATTGTCTTTTGTCCATAAGATTTTGGAGTAGGTTAATCATTCTTGTTCTGGGATATTATTGAGTTTGAGGCTATCTTTCTTTGTTTTGTTTAAATGTTTCAGAATTGTATATGCACTGCCCTGTCTGCCATGCGCATCATGTTATATGTCATATATATTTGCTCCAGTTATTGTATTTAATTTTCTTTTCTCTTCTTGCTATGGCATAGCAAAGCTTGTATTTCAATCTTGTTTGGTCAGTATTTAAATTCAGATGTCTTAAAATGCCTGCTTTTTGCCATTAATTATTTTAGCGATGTCAATACTCCACATCCATAGGCAATGTTTATTATACCTTTTTATTAATGTTCCCAAAGCTTCAGTAGCTGCTCGAGTTACTATATACTTGATGTTTTCCCACCCTTGGTTTATATTGTTACTTATTAGTTTCATTTGTGTGCTTTGGTTCAGCTGAAAATGGTAGAGGTGCCTTGTGCTCTCATCTTGGAGTAAATGGACATTAAACGTTTCTTTTGAGGCTTGATTTGTTCTTTGGTGTTGTTTTACCATTTGATTGTAATGTTGACCTTTGATACCTTCAAGAAATTGTCAGATCCAACATCAGAACTTCTGAATACTCTTGTGTCTGGGGCTCGCTTTCCAAGTTTGTCATTTATTAAAAGGTAATCAGTTATTGATCAAGAACCCCTAGCATTCCAAGTATATTTATAAATATTTTTGTGTGTGTGTTTTTTCTTTCTAAAATCCAAATTAAAATAAAGGGCAGAAAGTATAATGTTCAAAAGTACAGTGCTTAACTATTTGTTTTATAAAATACAATAATAATTTATAATAATTAATTTCATAACAAAAAATAGTTATACTCTAGGTTGAGGATGAGCATGTTGTTCACTTCTTCTGCAGTTAGACACATACGACACTATTATTTCACACTGAGTGTTTGGGTTAGTCAAGTAATTGAGTTCCTTTCATTATTAGTATTTAAAATAACAACTAGAAGCAACCATAGACTGCATGAACACTTGAATGCTGTCCAATGGCTAGCAAAATTTAAAAGTAAGCACTATGCTTACCTATTGACCTATAGTGGAATAACAGAGTTTGAATAATCTTTGTGTTCTTAGCTTTTTGATTATTGTAAATATTACATTGACTAAATATTATATCAGTAATGTGGCTGATCTGACACAAATAACAACATTCGGATTCTTTATTTTTATCTAGTTCCAAATGGCAGAAGGCAGTAGAAATCATTGGAAACAAATGCGAAGCTAAAGTGCCAGATCTTGTAGAAGGGATGAAATACCAGTTCAGAGTGCGTGCAGTAAATAAGGGTGGTCAAAGCAAACCAAGTGAACCAAGTGACACCATAACTGCTAAGGATAGATTTGGTAAGTGTGTTCAATTTAGATTACAATTAATTTCAACTGATTTAACTAATCATTTGAGAAGCGAAATTGAATTTTCACAGTAGTATCAAAAAACATATTATTTGACTGAAAAATAAATGTATATTTTCCATATTGTAGTTTTGTTATATTCCATTTTATTGTTCCATGTAGTAGTTAGTTCATCAAGAGTATTTATATTGGTTACTATTTCAGCTGCTCCTCGTATTGATCGAAGCACTCTGAAAGATATTACCATCAAAGCTGGTCAGAATATACGCTTTAATGCAAAAATCAGTGGTGAACCGCCACCATCAAAATCCTGGTTTTTGAACAAAGCTCGTTTAGACTCTAAAGATGATATAGTGATTGAAAATGAAGACTATCGATCACAACTCATTATATCTAGTGCCACCAGAAAACACAGTGGAGCTTTTGTCATCAAAGCTGAAAATAGTTCTGGAAAGGATGAAGTAACTATTCAAGTCACTGTTTTGGGTGAGTATTCCTTGGAATTAAAATTGAAACAAACTCATATGTCATGCTGCATATAAAATGTCACTCACCCCAAAGTGTCTCATCAATACTTGTCAACACTCTCCCCTTTCATGTGCAATTAAAATCTGACTTAGCAATAAGATAACTATAAGTTAATATATGATATTTGAGAAATGTTTTATTCACTTATGGATTGTATACATGTTTTTATTAAGAAATATGTCTAACAATATACTTTAACAACTGCAGACAAACCAGGAAAGCCAGAAGGACCATTAAAAATATCTGACATCCACAAAGAAGGATGTAATCTAAAATGGAACCCTCCTGCAGACGATGGAGGATCTCCAATTGAACATTATGTGGTTGAGAAAATGGATACTGAAACAGGTAAGAATTACAAATACGTTTCAGAAAAAGAACTTATTATTTTATGTTCTGATAATAATTACCCAATATTTACATGTTCTGATTTAATTCCCCAAGAGAAAAGATGAAATAAATTGCAAGAAACTGATAACAAATAATTGATAGAAATACATTTTTTAGGGGTACCTGAATCTGAAAAAGAGTGTTTGTTTTTTGTTTTGTTTTCCAAATATCTTTCTGTCCATCCACTTGTGAACACTGCTAGCACTGAAACCATGCATACAATTTTCCCTAAAATGAAAATTCCCTGATCAATCAGGCAAACTTGAGGCTCTCAGAATTTGAAAAGGATCTTTTCATTTTTAAGGATTCTTTTCATGAAATCCCTTGGACATTTTCAAAATTTACTCAAAAATGAAACCAAATTTTTTCTTTCAATTTTTGGTTCAAATACACAAAGCACACATGTATGCAGTATAAATCTGCTTTTCATTAAAACCTCTGAACCATCCATTGATAAATGTTTCCTTTGTCTTTAAATTTCTTCATATCCTCCAATTGTACCTTTTGAACTCCCTAGGTGGGATGGGAAAAATAATATACCAGAAAAAAATTTTAAAAAATAAAGACAGTTTCATATAATGACAAGAGAGGGCTTTCACTATGTTTGTGATTCATTATAGTTATTTATTGTTTGTTTAGACTTTGAAGTCAAGTCAAACAAATTTTTCTTTTGTATGGAATTATGTGAAATGGGAATTCACAGATCTGTATTACCCACTAGTGATGTAATTAACAAAGAACAATATAAACATTATTCTCAGGGCCTATGATTGTTTGAAGAATGTTTAAATGCTCCCAAATAAGTTGCATGTGAGACATACGACAATAAGATATAATGGTGAAATAAAATTGACATATCAGATACATCTGTAAACTCAAAAATGTTAATAAGGCTTTAAATTATATTTATTTTCTTTCATTTTCATAATCAATGGGCTTATTAGCCCTATTTCAATATAAATTCTACTGAGTTTGATGGTCCTTTGAAGATTTGTAATACCATATATTCTGAAATAGTTATTTTATTTTCTTATTTTTACATAGTACAGAAAATTATTATTGAATTATTTGCACAAAATTTGCCAAATTGCTACTATATATAATATTCAATATTTTCATAAGAAAATAAATTCACTTTTGGCTTTCAGTTCTCATTTGTCATTGGAATTTGCAGGTCGCTGGGTTCCAGTTGGTCGTTCCAAAGAGCCCAAAATGGAAGTCACAAACCTACAACCAGGACAGGAGTATAAATTCCGTGTCATGGCAGTAAATGCTGAAGGAGAATCCGAACCTCTTGATGCTGACAAACCAATTATTGCCAAAAATCCATTTGGTAAGTATTTTTAATTGCATTAGAATGTTTGTTCATCATTGCAATAGAATGCTACAAACAAGAGCAGACATATTTTCTCTTCATAGATTATTTACTAATACCAAAAGGTTTTAAATTTTGAATAGAATATTTATGAACTTCTCATAATTAATTTAAAAAGTGTATTTATTTGTAAGTGTTTGTACCTACTTAAACATCATTTAATGTTGTTGTTTTGTTGTTATTATTATTATTATTATTATTATTATTATTATTATTATTATTATTATTATGTTATCATTATTATTATTGTTATTATCATTATTATTATTATTATTATTATTATTATTATTACTACTACTACTATTACTAGCAGTAGTAGCTTAGTAGAAGTTGCAGCATCATGCTGAATGACACTGCACGGATTATAAATCCCGAAGACTTCAGACTCCCGATATTGATGGTGTTAAGAATCGTTTTTCTTTCTAGCTTTTATCTATCATTTACAATTAATTTTTATGAGCTGTTCCTCTTTCCCACCTTTCACATCAACCACCTCTTTCCCACCTTTTACAATATTTTATTGTTACTCTTTGATCATTTATTCTCCAAAATCCACATCATTTTCCTCTTTTAGGGTACATCAACTAATGTATTTGATCTTAAAAATTGTTAAAGTATGGGCCTTGTTCCACTTCTCATTTCATCCATAATCTAAGTAATATATCTATTGTTATTATTTTTGTAATGGTCACCATTCTCGACATCACCTTCTTCACTAAAACATATTTTTATTATGGTTGTTATTGTTATTATTATATTTATTATTATTATTATTATTATTATTATTATTATTATTATTATATTTATTATTATTATTATTGTTATTGTTCTATTTTGTTAGAGGTTCAGCGCTTAATTTTGGATCACTCCAATGATGAAACACGATTTCAAGTTGAACAATGCTTTATTCGATAAGTTACAAACTCAAATATCCCGACACGATGTGTACCGATCGACTGATCGAGCTAGACTGAATAAAACAGCAACGGCGCAGAACGTTCTAGTTGAGCCAAAGAACACTCGGTTATAGATGGCGACACATTCGTCATGCAACTCGTAACAAAAACATAAAATAGTCAACACCAAAAGTAATAAGTCGAACACTCTCCCTCGAGTTGTAGGGCGATCAAAAAAAAGAAAATCAAAAAAGAAACACAAAAGAAAAATAATACAGCTATTCTCAGTTAGCAATCAATCGACTTCAGTCCAGTCTTCTTTGTACACCATTGATGTTTCTTTTTCGTGAGTCCTTTGGTGAGAAAGTCTGCTATCTGATTTTCAGTAGATACATATTTCAGTGACAGTATTTTATTCTTCAGCAAATCTCGTACAAAATGGTGACGAATCGCAATGTGCTTGCTCCGATTGTGGAAAGTCGGATTTTCTGCCAAGGAAAGTGCACTCTTGTTGTCGCAGTATATAACTATCTCGGCGAGATCCTTGAATCCTAGCTCTCTGACGAATTTCTGCAAGTACACGGCCTCTTTAGCACACTCGGATGCAGCCATGTACTCGGCCTCCGTGGTGGATAATGCCACTGTTTTCTGCTTCCTTGAATCCCACGAAATGGCACTTCCACCCAATGAAAATAAATAGCCTGAGTATGATTTTCGGTCTTCGATGTTGTTTCCCCAATCTGCATCAACAAATCCTTCGAGATTTCCGCTTTTAGACTTGTAAACGAGTCCCAGATTGCTAGTTCCTTTCAGGTACCTTAGTACCCGTTTGGCGCCTTTCCAGTGTTCAGTACTATAGCAGTTATTAAATTGACTCAAATTTCTTACTGCAAATGCGATATCGGGGCGGGTCATCGTGGACAGGTAGGTGAGCGCACCGACTAACTCGCGATAAGGGAGCTGTTGATCTTCTTCTTTGACACCTGATGTTTTTACCAATTTAGTTCCAGAGTCCATCGGTGTGGTAACGGGTTTACATTCCATCATGTTGAACCTCTGTAATAACTCCTGGATGTATCCACGCTGAGAAAGTGCGATCTCGTCCCGAGTTCTGATGAATTCCACTCCCAGGCAATATGACACGTCGCCAAGATCCTTGACCTCGAACTCCTTGGCCAATTGTCTCCCGAACTTTGTGATTTCATTCTCGTTTCTCGATGCGACCAGAATGTCATCCACGTAGACTGCTATCAACATGACATCTTTCTCGGAACCGATTTTAAACAAGCAAGGATCCGAAATCGTAGGAGAGGCACCGAGTTTCTTCAACACCTCGCTCAATTTGATGTACCAACTTCTTCCTGCCTGTCGTAATCCGTACAGAGCCTTTTTAAGGAGACAAACTTGATTTCCCTTTCGAAAGGTACGTAACATGGCTTTAGCTTGTTTGCCGATGCTGTTAGAACCCTCGGATCTAATCACGTTCTGTAGGATTTCCTCGTAAAACTTGGGTGGTTCCATCAAGATGTCTTCATCCAATTCGCCATTTAAATATGCCGTTGTTATGTCAAATTGTTACACTTTCATATCGTTTCGAATGGCCAAGGACATCATCAAGCGGATAGAGCCGAACCTCGCAACGGGCGCGAAGGTTTCTTGAAAATGAACCCCTGGTTGCTGGCTAAAACCTTGAGCGACTAATCTTGCTTTCCTTTTCTCTATCTCGCCGTCAGGTCCTACTTTATTGCGCAATACCATGCGGGAACCGATGATCTTCCCCTGTTTTGGGCGGTCAACAAGTGTCCATGTTCCGTTCCTGATAATTGATTTCATTTCCGTAGCTATGGCCTGGTGCCATTCACTTGCTTCAGGGCTCTTTAATGCATCTTCCAACGGAATTTCTGATATAAACGAACTTTCAGCAAAATCTACTTCTCCGGTTGTGCCAGGTTGATACAGTTTTCTGGGTCTTCCCCTCTGTCCGGTTCGTAGAATCGTTGGACGACCTCGTCCTCGTGATGTAGCGGGTGTATCCCGTAATGCTACTTCATCGTCTTCTTCAACTGGTTGTAAAACCTCGTCTTCACGATTGTGTTGTGGAAGAACTTCATCTTCGTCGTTGTAATCTTCATCCTCATCAGTTAATGGGGGAACATCGAAACCGTGAAAATCACTACCCAATGAGTTATCCAAATCTGACTCTGGGATTTCATCTTCCATCATTTCATTTGGACCGTGATCGAAATCGACGAAACGTTGTCCTACTCTTCCGTTGGTCATTTCCGAGGAAATCTCAATTCTCCCGCTGTGTTTTTCTTCGAATTTAACTGCAACTTCATGAAACTTCACATCTCGACTCACAATAACCTTTTTCTTTTCGGTCGACCAGATTCGAAAAGCTTTAGATTCTTCTGCGTAGCGAAGAAAAATTCCTTCTTTCCCGCGCTGATCGAATTTTCCTTGTCCTGGATCTCGGTCGAGATACGTCACTGCACTGCCGAATATCTTCAAATAGGATAAGTTGGGCGCTCTGTCGGTCCAAGCTTCATACGGCGTTCGTCCATTTAGGCTTGACGTGGGTGAACGGTTCCGCAAATAATTTGCAGTGTTCACTGCTTCAGCCCAGAACATGAGTGGTAATCCCGAGTCCAGGAGTAGACATCTAGCCGCTTCGATGAGTGTCCGATTCTTTCTCTCCGCTATACCGTTTTGTTCAGGGTTGTGCGGTATGGTGAGTCTTCTGGTGATGCCGTGTTTCTTTAAAAATTCGTCGAATTCTTGGTTCAAATATTCACGTCCATTGTCTGACTGCAATGTTTTAACATTCTTACCCTTTTGTTTTTCGACTAAAGCGATGTACTCCGTCGTTGCCTTGAACACATCCGCTTTGGACTTCAGAAAGCGAACCTCCCACCATCTGGTGGCGTCGTCGATAAACTCAACGTAATACTTGGCTCCTCCCAAGGATTCCTTCCGCATAGGCCCACACACATCCGTATGTATTAATTCCAGCAACTCGGTCTTTCGTGATGATGCCTTCGGGAATGGCGTCCTGGCGAATTTTCCTTTCAGACATGTGTCACAGTCCAACTTTGCCGTCGGGTTCTTGAGACGAAATCCGGTAATCGCGTCAGCACGTATTGCGTTCGAAATGTCTTTTGCGTTTAAATGTCCAAGTCGTTTGTGTAACAGTTCGAGTGAAATTACTTCGCGTTTATTCTCGGATGAAACGGCACTCGCGACCTCTGTCTGCTCGTGTACGAAATAAAGGTCCCCGATTCTGTTCGCGTATAACTCGATACGACCATCTGCGTCCATCACATACGCACCACTCTTTTTGAAGAGAACTTCGAAATTGTGATCTGTGATTTTTGCGACTGAGAGAAGATTCGTCCTCAGATCGGGAACACAGGAGGTGTCGTTGAGAGAGATACCTTTCCTATTTCCTGCCACATTCGTCGAAAAATGTACTGTTCCTTTTCCTTTTATTTCTGTTGATGAGTCTGTCGCTAGATTCAGCGTGCGATTCGATGTGTCCATGTTTGCGAACCTTTGTACGTCATTACACAAATGTGTTGTTGCACCACTATCGAGGCACCATTTCGAGATCGTGGAATCAGACGCGGCATGTGCCGTAGCATCGGTTGTATAAAAGCCGACGTTTTCAGACAATTTTGCAGATGGTTTATTTTTATTATTGTACCAACAGTCTGCCTTTTTGTGTCCTAACCTCTTGCACAAGTTGCACCGAATTTTTGCGTGATTTTCCTTTTTAATTTTTGTTTCGTCCGACTTATCTTTATTGTTTTCAGTATGTCTTCGGTCGCTTCCGGCATTTTTCGGTTGATTTCGCGAATAACTTTTGCGAGCAAACATGGCGTTCGGCGCGTCTCGAATGGTGTCGTTTTTTCGTGCTTCACTTTCCTCGATAATTTTTGCACGCAATGCCTCGGGTGTAGGCAAAGTATCTCGTGACTCGATGGCGCATCGAAAGTTTTCGAAACTTACCGGTAAACTATATAAAAGCATAATAGCTTGTTGATCAGGGTGTACTTCGATGTCCATGTCTGCTAGCTTATCTACGGTGTCGAAGAACTCGTTCCTGTGGTCTCGGATGTCGCCTCCGTCCGTCATTTTGTGTAGAGTTAATCTCTTCAGAAGCGTGGCTTTCCTGGCCGGTCCTTGTGACTGGTAGGTTTCCTGCAGCTTCGTCCACATGTGTTTTGATGTTACACAGTTCTTTACCTGTTTCAGCTCGTTCGGTGAGATGGACAAAATAATGTCCGATCTCGCTTTTGAATCACCTTTTTTCCAGGCTTGTATAGCGGCATCATTTCCTTCACCTGGTTCGGGCTTTACGTTTGCGCCGGAAACAAATTCCCACAAATCGTTTTTGATTAGGACAGCCTGCATTTGCAATTTCAAGGTGTCGAAATTATTTTTGTTGAGTAGCTCGATCCTTGAAATATTGCCTGCGCTCATCATGGCGTCTCACGCTCGACTACGCGTGCACGTCTCGACTTGATATCTTTGTTTTCACTCGGCGTCGCTGGGCTTCATAACCTGTTAGAGGTTCAGCGCTTAATTTTGGATCACTCCAATGATGAAACACGATTTCAAGTTGAACAATGCTTTATTCGATAAGTTACAAACTCAAATATCCCGACACGATGTGTACCGATCGACTGATCGAGCTAGACTGAATAAAACAGCAACGGCGCAGAACGTTCTAGTTGAGCCAAAGAACACTCGTTTATAGATGGCGACACATTCGTCATGCAACTCGTAACAAAAACATAAAATAGTCAACACCAAATGTAATAAGTCGAACATATTTATTATTATTATTATTATTATTATTATTATTATTATTATTATTATTATTATTATTATGTTTGTGATCATTAGATGTTTTAAATGTTTTGTTGTAACTTTTCTTTTGATTATTGAAGCATTGTAGCAATAAAATTCAACTGTGGAAAAATTTGATATTCTTGATGTATATTTCCATGAAAAATTGCCTTTTGAATCTACTTTATCAGTTCCAAAATTAGTAAAAATTCCATCTTTATTGAAAACACATTCACCAGCAATTATTATATGAAGGATATAAGAATTGAAAAAAAAATATTAATTTTTATGGTTTAAGTACCTTCTTGATATAATTTTGTTTTCTCTCAATTCTACTTCAGATGAGCCTGATGCTCCGGGTACTCCAGAACCAACTGACTGGGATAAAGATCATGTAGACCTAAGATGGACTCCACCCGCCAAGGATGGTGGATCTCCAATCACTGGTTATATTATTGAGAAGAAGGAGAAAGGTTCCCCTCGTTGGACAAAGGCTGGTGAAGTTAAAGGAAATGAATGTAAAGGTACAGCAGAGAATCTTGAAGAAGGTGTTCAGTACGAGTTCCGAGTTCGTGCAGTTAATGCTGCTGGCCCAGGTGCTCCAAGTCAGGCCAGCAAACCCGTCACTGCCAAGCCCAGAAAATGTGAGCAAATACTTTATCACAAACTATTTTATGATATGATTTTACAAATGAATTATTTGTTATAAAATTGTTTTGTGTGAACTAAATGAAAATCATTTTTAGCAAAAACATTTCATTTGTTTTACTAGGAATGATAAGAAAGAAGAAAAATAATGTATAATATAATAACATATTTAACTCTCTTTCCCCTTTCAGTGGCACCAAAAATCGACAGGAAAAATCTTCGCAATCTTACTGTGCGTGAAGGAGAGCCAATTCTCTTTGATGTTAAGATAATTGGTGAACCACCTCCAGATGTTACATGGACCATGAATAATAAGTCAATTCAAGAAACAAGTCATCGCAGAATTGAAAATGTACCTTACAATTCAAAATTTTTCCATGATGAACCTGTACGTAAAGACAGTGGTACTTACAAAATTACTGCTGTCAACAAATATGGTTCAGACTCTGCTGAAGTGGAAATAATTGTTGTTTGTAAGTGAATATAGTGTTTTATCACTAGGCCTATACACATCACATTTCTTCATGAATTTTGCTCTGATTTTGCTTGACCTGGTATGTCCTTAGACATATTGTCAGCATCTTTTAATTAATTATTTAAAAATTTGATTGGCAATAAGAAGGAAATATTTTACATATTGTATATTTTAAAATATTTTTGTTTTGAATAGCTAAACCTGGAAAGCCAGAAGGTCCTTTAGATGTTTCTGATATACACAAGGATGGTTGCACTCTGAAATGGAATAAACCAAAAGATGATGGAGGTGAACCAATTGAAACCTATCTTGTAGAAAAGTTTGATCCTGACACTGGAATCTGGCTACCAGTTGGTCGCTCTAAGGAGCCTCAGATGGAAGTAACTGGCTTAATTCCTGGCCATGAGTATCAATTCCGAGTGAAGGCTGTCAACAAGGAAGGAGAATCAGAGCCTCTTGAGACTTTGTCATCTATCATTGCCAAGGATCCATTTAGTAAGTGTGTGTTTTTAAACTTTCAACCTTTTGTAATCATGTATGTTTTAAAATCTTCATATTTTAGCATTGGTTTTTAAACATTGAACAAATCTAAAAATATGTCAACAATGTACATATTGTGTAAGTTATTTTAAAATTGCACTCATATCTTCCATAAGATTAAACTCATGGTTCATTTCAAATAAATAGAAGAATTTAAACGAGACATTTATTCAAAGAACTTCAACATTTACTGAAAGAAATATGAATTATTAGTGCATATGTTCTTTGCAAATATTTGTTGACTCAAATATAAGGATTCATAAATTATAGTTTGAGGTCTATTTACTTTTTAACAAAAAGAAATGTCAAAAGGTAGATTTTCATAAAATATGGTATTTGTATCTGGTTTCCATTATAAAAAAATGTAAGTAAAGTTAATCTTGTGCTGTGTAGTGTAGGCTTCTTTTAATATATAATAGTTTTTTATTTATTCTCTTAATTTTTATCTTTAGCTGTGCCAGCTGCACCAGGAGCTCCTGAACCAGTGGACTGGAGCCAGAATCATGTAGATCTTATTTGGAAAGAACCTGTCAGTGATGGTGGTTCTCCAATTACTGGTTATATAATTGAAAAGAAGGACAAGTACAGGTATTGTTTTTAAATTAATAATTTTTCCAAATTTTATTAACATAACATAATATTTTTATTAACATAACTTGATATTAAAGAACTAAATAGAACTTGCTATTACATGGTTTTGAAGCATCATCATAAACATGTAAACATTCAAAATCATTTTTATACATAATCTTCCATACAGATATCTCATGCCTCATAACATAAACTCAAATATTTTACCACGCATATAGATATCTACATCTCTTAGAAAGACTTGTCCTAAAATTACATACTACACATACACTATTTTTAATTTAAGTCTGGTTAACTTATTTCACTTAATTTATAAGGGCATCTATCTATTAATTTTGAAGACATATCCAGAAACTATTCTCTCAAGAAAATAGGAATTTTGGTAAACAAATTACTTTCCAACATTCAATTTATAGTAGACAAATTGAAATATAAAGGAGATACTAAGAATACCAAGAAGAAATGTGATAAACAGAAGCTGAATGAAAAAGAAGAGCATTTAATTGCGAGAGAGATTGAGAACAAAAACCTTGAGCATGCCACATCTGCAATCTGTAATTGAAACCATGATTCGAAAAACTGTAAGTGCCTCTGTTATTTGAAGAGTGCTGTACAGACACAGATATTGCAGAAGAGTTTCCTGAGAGAGGCCTTGTGTTAGTAGGAAGAACAGGGCAGATAGATTAAGCTTCCCCCCTAATGATTACATGTGAATTGTTCTGAGAAAATGACAACTATTCAAATAAATTAGAAAAGAAGAATATTTTAGGTTCAGATGGCATCCACAGACTAGTCGGCCATGTTTTTGAGGTGTATGTCATCAAAAGGAATTGGAAATATTCATTTTATTGTAGGCATAATGGACAAACATATATTGTCTATAATAACACCAGAAGAAATTTGAAGGCAAGAGCTGTAAAATTGGATGTTGCCATTTTACATGTTCAGGGTATGAAACTAATAGTAAGCATACTGCAGAAATTAATAAAGAGTGGTAACTGTGGAATGTCCCAAAACAACTTAAAATGCCAGCATAGCCTCTGGACTTAAACCCCATTGAACATCTTTTGGTAATTTTGAAGAGGAAAGTTCATAAATAGAATGTATCTTGCAAAGAGCAGAGCTCAATAGTAAAAAAATGAATGAAACTCGTATGCAAACATGCAATAGCCTCTTTAGATCTATGCAATGGAGATTCCTTGCTGTCATTAAATCAAAAGGATATCCAACAAAATATTAGAAACTTTCTTTTTGTTAAAATATTCCCTTGAAATTATTCAAGTGTATGACTGGAAATGTCATTTTCCCCCACTTTTTTGTTGCAATATTGTGTATTTTATGTTTTAAGTTAATGCAAGACTGATTTTTATGTTTTATCTCTATCAAGACGGACACTTAAAAGAAAAAAAATTTTTTTTCAAAAATTTCACCTGATATTTTATTTTATTGTGTTCACACCACACTAGTACAAATAAAAATGGTACATATTTTACATGATGCTCTCCATTTTCTATACCATATTGAATTTGTGGGTGTACAGTTCCATAGTATGTAGCTTTAGATACATTGCATCTATAATATTTTCATTTAATATTATCATCATTCATCATGATGATAATCTGGTTTTTAATAGAAAACAGTTATATTATAGATGCCATCTATAATATTTTCATTTAATATTATCATCATTCATCATGATGATAATCTTTATTGCTACTAATTAATGCTGTGTCATCTGCATATGAGATAAGTTTATTATGTGATGAGGGATTGTCATGTTATTCACATACAATAGGAATAACAATGGTCTCAATAAAATTCCCTGTGGAAACTCTTGACCTATTTACTGTAGATTTAGATTTAATTTAATCACTTCAGATGGTCACAAAAGAAATGAGTACCTTTCTTGCAACCATATCTCTATCATAAAATATTTCTTTAAAACTTCCAAGATTATGAAATAATCTAGTACCATTATAGAAATATGTTAAAGATTTGTTTTCCATTAAAAATCAGCAAGGGACAATATTTTGCTAGCAGTTTTAATTGTAATGTTGTTTGAACTAGGAGCAATTGATTGCTTAATGAGACTTGAGCTCATTATTGAAAATATTAATTTTGAATAGTTAATAATAATTTCATATAATGGAATTTTTTTATCATTATGAAGTTGAAGAGTTTTAATATGAAGTTTATCTGTACTATTAAATACCAACAAAAATTTTAACATGATTTCAGCATGATGTGGGAAAAAGCCTTGGAAACTGAAACATCTACCCCTCAGGCTGTGTTGCATGGACTAATTGAAGGCAATGAATACCAGTTTCGTGTCATTGCTGTCAACAAAGCTGGTCAAAGTGAACCTAGTGATGCCAGCAAGAATTTCATTGCCAAACCAAGATTTTGTACGTTATTTATTCTCAATGTTATTTTTTAAATTATCTTAGTGTGTCTTATTGTATTAAGTTGTTGTTTTTTTCTGAGTTTTATTTTTGCAAACTAGAGAAACAGTTATTAGTATTCTACGGCATTACAAGTGTCTTACTTCAGAAATTGTATAATGCTCGTAGTTCTTCCATATCTAATTTAAAATTTTGTTGTCATTATTTTAATTTTTATCTCATTTTGATCTTAGTAATGAACTTATAATACATGTTTCTTACATTTACAGTGGCACCCAGAATCGATCGACGCAATTTGCGTGATGTTACATTGTCTGTTGGTTCAACACTTAAGTTCGATGTTAATATCACTGGTGAACCTCCACCATCTGTTGAATGGCGTTTCGGTAGCATTCCACTCCGGTATGTAGTGCTTTTCAAAAACAGACCTTTCATATAATCTGTAAGATACATGAATAATTTCTATGACTTTTACAAATTTCCAGATCTTCAAAGAGCATACAAGTGGATAATGTAGATTACAACAGTAAATTAGTCATACGACCAGTGCAGCGTGGTGACTCTGGAGAATATGTCATTACTGCTTCAAATTCTTCTGGTAAAGATTCTGTGACAGTCACTGTGACTGTTACTGACAAGCCAACACCTCCTGAAGGACCATTACAGGTATGCTTCGGTGTTTATGAGCTGCTTTTGAGAATTTAAGTAGACTACTTCAGAAAATTCCACATTAATAATTTTATTAATTATTGTTAAATCTTATCTAAATTATTAATCTAAATCTTGTTTACAAATTCATTTCAGTATCACACTGTTTCAATAATTATTCTGAATATTTTGATTTCATTTCTGTAAATAGTTGTAGCAGTAGTAGAACAGTAATACTTTGATTATGTGCAATACTTAGTGATCCCTAGGGATATTCTCAGCAACCTATACTTCAAAATGTCTCTTTCTTTTTTGACATCTTTATTAAATTTCTCCTTCCTTTTCTGTCTTGTGCCCTATTCATTTGCTTGTATCCATGTCAAGTTAGTTACTTCTTTGATTTCTTCATGCCATCTCATTTTCCTTCTTCCCTGTCTCCTAGTTCCATCCATTATTCCTAACATTGTGTCCCTTCTCCAATGACTCGGTTTTTGCAATATTCTAAATAGTGATAATTTTTGTCTGATGGCTCTGCTTTCCAAAAACTAACTAGGCTTCACCTCTTTCAGTAGAGATAATTCCTATGTCCAATGAATTTTCAATAATTTTTCCAACACTACTTTTCAAAGGCACCTTTTTTTCTTTTATCCATAATTCTTAGGATACAAGTCTCAGAGCCATATAATACAATAAGAAATAGTATTTGTATTAACTGATACTGTAACGCAGAGTCTTTGATACATTTATTACTCTTTCTCACACCTGCCTTTCCCCAACTGATTCTTTTTATTTCTTTAGTGCAGTGTCCATCTTTTGTTTTTAATTATCCTAGAAAATTACTTTGTTTTTATTTCTTCTGAAAAAGTACTAGTACAAAATTTCACTTTTTACTTTCTTTTCTTATTTTTTTAATTATTTTTTATAATTTACTACAAAACATATCTATTTGAATTTGTGTTTGAGATGTGACTCAATTCAAATGTGAATTTTGTTTATTGCTTATCTGTCTTCACATAATTGCTCTGAACAAATTTATTTCTACACAAAAATTTTATTATATTTTTTATTCCTTTAGTTTTTTTTTGTTTTGTTTTGTTTTTTTTTTCGTTAATCAGCCGACTACGACCACACAAGCAAGCATCCTGCATTTACCGTGGCTCAGTTTTTTTATTTATTATCGCGGTGGCAGGTGCTTGCAACAATTCTTAGGGGGGACCAGCATTTAGCTGGATCCGATTTTTATCCCCCATGGTTGTTAGCCCGGGGGTATGGAAGATGAAAGATGATAGGAATGGATTAGGAGGCGATAGGAGATCGTGGACTTTTGGAACCATCCCAGCATTCGCCTTTATGACCGAGGGAAACCACGAAAACCCCGGTCAGGATGGCCGGCCCGGGAATCGAACCCGGACCTCCCGATTACGAAGTCAGTGCGCTACTCACTGAGCCACTTCGCTCGGTCCTTTAGTTTTATTTTAATTTTTTTCTTCTTCTTTTTAGATATCTGATGTTCATAAGGAAGGTTGCAAACTGAAGTGGAAGAGACCAAAAGATGATGGTGGCACTCCTATTGAGTACTATCAGGTTGAGAAACAAGATCCAGAAACTGGACTCTGGGTACCATGTGGACGCTCAACTGAACCAGGTAAGAAAATAAAATATGTGCGTTTATCTATTTTTTCCCCCTTAGCATTAAGGGGGGGGGGAAACAATACATACAGTTGTCATACAGTTTTGTATAAATTGAAAAGGAATCTCCTGCATAGCAAGATCATCATAATTTTTTTTTATCGAAATGAATATGAGAATAATCTGTCTGTTGGTGAAATGGTATCTGTTGGTTTAAGGTTCTGTGAGGCTCATGGCACTAAAACATGGGGCCTTGATGATTATATATTTATCAAAATTGAGATGTAAAGTGAAAGACAGAATGAGAGCAAGTGAGACTAAGTGAGAATAATGAATACTAAATTCAAATAGGCATATTTCCTGTGTGAGTAAAGTTGGGAATTAAGGAGGGAATTATTGTTTTGGATGAATCATTTACCCAATTTAGCAATTGCAAAATAATCTATTGTTTCTGAAATGTTCATGCAATGCATATTATTGATATTTATCATGTGATGAGTTGAAGAAACTACACGAACAAATGCTACATATGCCTCTGTGTTAAGTTGGTCCCAGTGAAATGTATAATTATAAGACAAAATTTTATCTTTATTCTAGCCTCATTTCTCCAGCATTTGCATGTTTGTCTTGTAACGTTATTAATGCATTAAAAAATTTTATTTCTATATACGAGCAGAATTGATTCTTGAAACGAATCTTTGTACTGTTGAATAGATAACCACAAATGCTGCTCTTGATTAGACATATCCTCTGTATTTATTCAATAAGTCCTCATAACATTTGGAATTTTCCCATTAGCTATGGAAGTAACTGGATTAACACCAGGGAAAGAATATAAATTCCGAGTTGCTGCAGTGAATGCTGAAGGTGAATCAGAACCATTGGTGGCTGACCAGACTATTGTTGCCAAGAATCCATTTGGTAAGTGATTCTATATTGTTGTGTGAGTTATTGCTTGTTTTCAAATTAAAAACAACTATGGAAGCTTGAGCATAAATTTTTAATTTGAAAGGGGAATAATTTACATTAACTTTAGTCTATATTTTCAGACTTTTATGAAAATAATCTTCTAATTTTATCTTTCCATATTTATGTGGTATCAAAAGTTTTTCACAATGCAATATAATTCAATTTTTTGTGAAAAATGTAATGTTGTAACATTTCTTCGTTTCAATGCTCACAAAGTTCTTTGATTCAAAGTACAAAAATACATCTTGATTTAAAGAATTCACCAAAATAAGGGCTTTAAACTGTCTTATTTATTTTGCAATGTTTTTTTAGTTTTTAAGTATTATTACTAAAAAGCTGAACTTTTGAAAAGCAACTTTTACAAAAAAAATTGAAATTTTGAGTAATTTTTGTTTACATGAATCAATTATACTTTCTAATAAAATTGTTCTTAAGGACAATTGAATTCTTAAGGAAACCTGGGAGTTCTGTAATTTAACAAATAAAAAAAAATGTTAATTTTGGTTAAATAAAATATCTTTCAAATAATTATTACAAAAGGTGAGTGAAACAATTCCATTCTTAAAAATGTGTTCTAAATACTACATTCTGCATTTTTTGCTGTGTTCATAATATTTTAAGACTTATATTAATAGAGGGGAGAAATCACTTATGTGCTTAGTTTTGAGAATCACTTCAAGTCAAAGGAACGCTGTTAAACAAAACCAATTCTAGAAATCTTATAATTTTGGAGGTTTTCACTTGAAGCAAATGTTACCTGAATGTTGATCCGCTTCCTTATGAACTCTTCTCTCTTGTTGAAAGTAATAAAGGTTTAATGTATAAAATAATAAATTGATATATTATATAAATCTATACAAGCAATTCTTAAAATCAGCCATAAATCTTCAGTGACTGAAGAGCCATGTCACTTCTCTATAACTATTTAACTTTTTATATTAGTTTTTTGTTCCCGGCCACATGTCGCCATAACAGAGTCTATTGTTGTGCCTTCGCACTAGACTACCATTGTTGTGGATGGAAGGGTCACCACAATGCTATATGTTTTACTATATTTTTGACATTTTCTCAAAAAGCACTTAAACTTGTTTCTTTACATTTCTTACTAAGTAGAGAAAAGTGCACCTGTAAATATGCTTAAGAGACCAATTTTCAATAAAACTTCTGAATTTTCAAAAATCAAAAAAATTCACTTTTCTTTAGAATCTCTCATACATCTTGAAGCTAAATATTTGTACTTTTCTTGCTTACTGTCCTGTGGAAAGTGGTGATTTTTTGTCAGAAAAATTCTTATTATTGAGTCCCAATATTAAAGAAGTGGATAAATCTTGTTCCTATAAGAAGAAAATTCCTTCTTCTAAGATGGTGTGTCATCACAATCCATGTTTTGTGAATCCTTGATACAAAAAAAATGATTAATGGCAAAATGTGTCAGTCCATCCATCTGTCTATGGTCAATGATAGCACCTAAACCATTCAGACCATTTTCTTCAAAATTGATATATACAGAATCAATCTGGGCAAATTCAAGGCCCTGTGAATTGAAAATGAATATTTTGATTGTTCAGGTTCTTTACATTTGCTTTTCAGCCTTAACATTTTCAAAATTATCTCAAAAATGGCTCTAAATTTTTTAATTAAATGTTTTCCTCAAATAGAGCAAAGGATGCTTTAAAAAAATGGTGCAGGTCTCATTTTCGATGAACTCTGAATTATTGAAAATTGCAAAGGTCCAAAATATTCATCTTTCTACAACCACAATATTGTAAATAAAGTTTTTTCTCTTTAATGAAATCTGTGCTTCAAAGACACGATAATGAGCGATTTTCCCATAATTTTGCATGAAATATACATCTTTTTTAAACAATTATTTTCCCAAAAATGGCTCCAGATGTTTGCTTTCCTTTTCTTCTCAAGTAGAGTAAAGTATGCTTATAAAAATGATGCAGGTCCCTTTCTCAGTGAACTCTGTATTTTGGAAATTGCAAAAACATTACCATCGCAAAACTATAATACTGACTTTCTTAATGAAATTTATTCTTAAAAGTTAGATCTTTAAACTAGATAATATACAATGTTTTGAAACTTGTTAGTGTTTGTGTATTTTTTGTTTGAAAAAAGGGGAATATGTAAACAATTATTTTCTCAAAAATTTCCCTGCTCCTAATTTCCTCAATTAGAGTAAGGGATGCACAAAAAAAATGGTACAGGTGTCATTTTTGTTGAACAGCTAATTTTTGACAATTGCGAAAGTTACAAATAATACACAAAAGTAGGTGCTGTTGTAGCACCATTAGTTTTCGTAATCTAATCAATTCATAAATATTAGTACTTTCAATTATTCCATTTACAGTTTATTCACAATATTAATGGTTTTCACATGATTTTAAATCAAATCATGTCAATTTTTAAAAAAATATCAAATTATGACTTTCTCACTAATTAACATAAAATTTTGTTTTGTCTTATGGTGCAGATACATGACAATGCACTGTATCAAATGACATTAAAGGAAATCTGATTTTAGTTTTAAAAAACACACATCTTTTTTGATTTTTTTAATCTCTTGGGCTTTGTTAATTTACATTACAAATTTATTATGTGATTTAAAACATGTTGAAACATATTCAAATGATCTCCTTGGACGTTTATTGATGTCTCATTTTTCAAGTATAAATACACCCTAAATAGTGAATTTTTAAAAACATTCAAAGGGCATTTTATAAAAACTTGCTGTATTTTTTTCTCCAAAATGTTCATGTAAAAAGAATTTGTGCTCTTCTATGATAGTCCAATAATCTCGTGTTGATTAATCGAAAAAATGTTTTTCGATCCAACATAGTAAAAACAATATGTACAAACAATAAAGTAATAACAGTGTCTATTACTTTCTACCACAAAAAGTAAGTCATTTTATTGATTGAAATGTTCTCTAAATATTGGGTTTTACAAAATTTTGTGTTTTGTTTGTGAAAGGAAAATGTTTATTTGTGGGTAGAGGTACTAAAGCCTTGGAGCATTGCTATTATGACAGTAAATTTTGTTGAATGTCATCGAGATGTAAATCTGCAGGACTGCTTAATCAATTGTTGCCCATGTATTTAGAGAAAAGGTCAATTTTCTTTAAAATGGGTGTCTAAGAAATGAATATAATGTGCAGTCTGGCTGAAATACTAGTAGGCCCTAGTATATATGTTACAAAATAACAATTGCATATTTTCTTAACTGATTCAAACGATATGAGAGAATCTGTGCTGTGTTGTAGCACCACTGGGTTAACTTGACAATTTTGGGTGATCATAATATGTACAGTAAGAAAACGCTTTTTGTGTTGTAGTTTTTATGGAGAACTAGTTGATTTAAAAATGTATTTGCAGGCAATGACCCAAAATTACATAATTAAACAAAATCAGTTAACAATTTTTCTTTGATTAAATTTACCAAAGAGGTTACAGGAGTTGTGTAAAGATCAAAATCAGAATTATGTACCGCAATACAAACATATATAGAAATTTATACAAACATATATAGACATTCTGCTATATTCTCCATAAAGGAGCATTCAACCATCTGTGTGTGTGTATGTATTTATGAAAATTAGAATTAATAAAGGACCTAGATGTGACCCTTGTGGCATGCCTGATTTTACATCAATTGCTCGAAAAATAAATGATTTACATTTAACATACTGGAATCTGCGGGTTAAGTACATTTTTATCTGTGCAAGAAAAGTACCATGAATACGAATGTATTGAACAATAAACAGAGAGACAAACTGTATCTAAAGTCTTTTGAAAGTCAGTGTAAATAGTATCTGTTTGCCCATTATTGTTTAAGTTTTTAAGAACTACACGTTAAAAAAATAAAAGATTTGTACTGATAGATTGCTTGCGCCTAAATCCATTTTGTTCATCTAACAGTATATGTGAAATAATATTATAAATTTGTTCAGTTATCACAGATTCAAAAAGCTTGGGTATTGTACTTTGGGTTGAGGTTGGTCTGAAGTTACAAACATCTGAACAGCTACCTGATTTGTGGATAGGGGTAATAAAACTAGACTTGCAGAAATGTGGGAATGATTCTTCTTGTAGGTATTTGCAAAACAAAGCATGTAAAATAGAGGGTAATGTTAGCAATTAATTTTTTCAAGATTGGTGAAATTAAATCAGGTTCGACATCTTTCTTCACATTTAACTTTAAAATCACAGAATAAACATGAAGTTGTGAACTGTCCGTACTACCCAAGTTACCAATAGATTCAATTCCAATGTACTAATTTTCAGACATATTATCAGATTCAAAATAGTTTGCAAGAATGTTAAGGATATCTTGCCCAATATGAGCATTTAAGTTTTGAAAATTCATCATGTTTGGTAGATCAGTCACACCTCTAGTAAAGTTTGCAAATTTCCAGAAAGATTTCAGGTTTTGTTTAATCGAATTTTCAATATTAACAATGTACTTTCTATAATCTTCCATATTCTTATTTTTACAAATTGTAAGTAAATTTGAAAAACTATCATAATTAGAAGTATTTATTGTTATTTTATAAGTTTTATTGAATTTTTTGATGTGAAGTCTTGTATAAAGAGCAACACAAATATTTCTTTTTATGTATATCTATTGCTCTTTGGTTTTTGGCTTCATCTGCACCTCATTAACATTTCAAAAATTGCCTTGTTAAAAAGGTCCTTTTTTTTCAATAATGTGTTTATTTTCTTGGTACAGATGAACCAGGAAAACCAGGAGATCTCAAGGCTACTGACTGGGACAAGGATCATGTGGATCTCAAGTGGACTCCACCAAAAGATGATGGAGGTTCTCCTATTACTGGATACATTGTAGAGAAGAAGGATAAATATGGTCAATGGGAAAAGGCACTTGAAGTTCCAGCTAATCAGCTTACTGCCACTGTCCCAGATCTCATTGAAGGTCAGCCATATGAATTCCGTGTACGAGCAGTGAATGCTGCAGGTCCTGGAGAAGCTTCTGATGCTACTCCTACGATTATTGCCAAACCCAGAAACTTGGCACCCAAGATTGACCGCACAAACCTCATTGAAGTTCGAATTAAGGCTGGACAGAACTTTGGATTTGATGTCAAAGTATCTGGAGAGCCTCCTCCAACAACTAAATGGCAACTTCGTGGCAAGGAAATTAAGTCATCTGATCGTATAAAAGTTCAACACGCTGATTACAATACAAAATTAAATGTTCGAATGGCCACTCGAGCAGAATCTGGAAAATACACAATTACTGCTGAGAATATTAATGGCAAAGATGTGGCAGAGGTGGATGTAATAGTATTAGGTGAGTTTGTTTTACTACATTAAAATAGTATGTTACACTCATAAAATATAATATGTTTGAAAACTTTCTTATTTTTATGAATCAGATAAACCTAGTCCACCTGGAGGTCCTTTGAAAGTATCAGATGTACATGCAGAAGGTGCCAAACTGAGCTGGAATCCTCCTGCTGATGATGGAGGTCAACCCATTGAGAAATATGTTGTTGAGAAAATGGATGAAGCAACAGGTAAGTAAAATAAGTTAATAATAAAAACTTAACAATTTATTTGTTGATTCTAACCAATATTGGTTATATGTAATATCAGAGTTGTATAAAAATGTTCATTCAGGGAGAAAACCATGTATTTTTATTCATAATTGATTTCACATAATCTGACATATTCAATTTATTAAAAAATATATGATAATTTCAGGTCGTTGGGTCCCTGCTGGAGAGACCACTGGCCCAGTAACTAATTTAGAAGTAGATGGATTAACTCCTGGACACAAGTACAAGTTCAGAGTACGTGCAGTTAATAAACAAGGAAAATCTGATCCTCTGCACACTGCACAAGCCATAGAAGCCAAAAATCCATTTGGTAATAATTTTGAAATTACTAGGCTTACTATCATTTTATAACTGATAAACTTTCTTAAATTAATTTTATTTTAAGGAACATTTTTACCTTGACACATGTGAATATATTTGGCAAAGTATTTGTATTGAGATGATATTTTTGTTGAAAAAAAACAAACAACAATAACATATTATAAGTGCCCAATTTAGACATCACAATAGCATGAAATTTTGTAATTGATAAATAAGTTATTATTCCTTTTGTGTTCTTTTATGAGTGATGTGTATCGTTTTATAATTATTTAGATGAACCCAGCAAACCTGGTACTCCTGAAATCAGAGATTATGACAAGGACTTTGTTGAATTACAATGGACTAGGCCTGAATCCGACGGAGGATCTCCAATTATTGGCTACATCATTGAAAAGAAAGACAAATTTAGGTATTAGCATTTGAAATATCTTCTTTTGTTGATACTGTCTATAAAACAGTGGGAGTTCACTTCTTTTGAAGAAATTGTTACACATTCTATCCTTTTTCTTTCTTAGTCCTTCATGGGAAAAGTGTGCGGATGTGGAAGGAGATGTAACTACAGGAAAAGTACCAGACTTAATTGAAGGCAACCAATATCAGTTCCGAGTTAGAGCTGTGAACAAAGCTGGACCTGGAGAACCAAGTGATGCATCCAAACAGCACACGGCTAGACCTAAGAACTGTAAGTTGCATGCATTTAATTCTTGTTTATTAAAAATGTTCTTGTCTAAAATGTGTGTGTGTGTGTGTATAGATACACACACATTTCTGGGGGGGGGGGGTTAATTACACATTTATGTAAACAAAAATAAGAAGTGCATCATGATATAGAAAAGTTACACAATTATAAAGAGGATTTATCTCAACATTTTTGCCCAGTGGACTGGCAGAAAACTGAACAAAAATTTGCTGATCTAGAAACACTTCCAAACAATCAGGGACATATTTACGAATTTTGTCACCTGAAATATTATTTAAAGCCAGTTATCATCATAATTATGACAGATACATGACATGAAATTTTCCAAAACAGTTGTTAAGTTGAATATTTATATTGGTGCTTTTCTTAATTTTTAATAATCCATTGGTCATGTTAAAGTATCAATAATAAATGTTTTGTTCAGAACGTTCCATATCTTTTGAGATAAGTAAGAAAATAAGTTAAATAAATACATGAGGATACTGGGAAAGAAGTCACACAAAAGTGTAATTCTCCAACAGAAGTCAATTGGCAGAAGATAAGGAAGAAATGCCAGAAAGGAACAAGAGAAAGAGAAACATGAAGGTGGCAAAAGTTAGGCTACATTTCCTGCAAAATCACAAAAAAGATTAAATAACAATCTCATAATTAATATTAATGAACTTGGGGTCCTATTCTTTTAAATAACAACTTTCTTTCAATTTTCTTTTATGTATAGAGTTTTTTCTTTACACATTGCATGTGAATTTTGTTATTTATTATATAATTTTCATTGTGTGTTTATATTACAGTGGCACCTTACATTGATCGCAACGCACTTCTTGATGTAAAGATTCGAGCTGGTCAGAACTTTGACTTCGATGTACCAGTTATTGGTGAACCTCCTCCATCAAAAGAATGGACCCTTAAAGGAAATACTGTCATTAATACTGACAGAGTAAAAGTAGTAAATGAAGATTATAACACAAAACTTCGTGTAATTGATGCTAAAAGAAGTGACAGTGGCAAATATACAATTACTGCAAAGAACATAAATGGAGTTGACAGTGCTACAGTAAATGTCACTGTTCTTGGTAAGAACACCTTTCTTTTTGGTGGGGTTACTTTTCCACTAAATGAATTATTTTATAAATTGATGTTTCTGAATTTTTGATGAGAAGCATATGAAGTAATTTTTATATTAGTGGTGTGTTATTCTTTCATTATTTAATTTAAAGCAACTTCCTTAACTCAATGGAAAAAAAGATTGTAGATGCTTAATTTGTCTTTGTTATCCATAACAAAAGTAATATTCACTATCAAATTTCTTTCCAGATGTTCCTTTGCCCCCTGAGGGTCCTCTTAAACCAGACAACATCACAAAATCATCCTGCACACTTTATTGGAGACCACCTAAGGATGATGGTGGTTCTGAGATTATCCATTATGCTGTAGAAAAGCTTGACACAGAGAATATGCGTTGGGTGCCTGTAGCAGAAGTTACTGGCACATCTGTCAGGTAGGCTTTCAAACTTTGCATCTCAGTTACATTTGGATTAATTAGTACATATTTATAAACACACATGGTCTTGACAAAAAAATGGTTTTAAAAAGTTTTGCCCAAAATATTGATAATTAGTGAGTTAATGTAATGTGTATAGAATTTATCTTCAAGTTGTGATAAGTTCCTTCATCAAAATAAATAATTTTCTCTTTATTTTCTTTTAAGTTCAAAATCTGTAGATGTAAACTGTTCCATTCATTTATGTGATTTTGGTTATATGTTGTAAACAATTTAGTAGTTAATAAATTTCTTCACTTGTAGAGTTGATCATCTAATTGAAGGCCATGATTATAACTTCCGAGTTCGTGCTGTTAACAAACAAGGCGAGTCCTTGCCTCTGACTGGCCAGCAACCAATAACGGCAAAAGATCCATACAGTAAACCTGATAAACCTGGCACTCCAGTTCCTGTTGGTACGTAGGATATTTCTCAATTGATTTATTGAACTATTTTTATTACACCACAGTTTTCAATTAATTAGCACTTTTTTATTATTTCTATAGATTGGGATAAGGACCATGTTGATTTAGAATGGACTGCACCCAAGAAAGATGGTGGTTCTCCAATTACTGGATACATTATTGAGAAGAGAACTAAATTTGGGTACTACCAAAATCAATTTTTTTAAAGAAAAGTCTATTAGACTTTATAAAAATGAATAATATGAATGATGTTAATGATCCTTTACAGACCTTGGGAGAAAGCAGCAGAAATCCGTGGTAACCAAACCAAAGGAACAGCACCAAATCTGACTGAAGGAGAGGAATATGAATTTAGAGTAATTGCTGTGAATAAAGGAGGTCCAGGCGAGCCTAGTGAGCCATCTGCTTCAGTAATAGCGAAACCAAGATTCCGTGAGTAAACCTTCTCCACAAGTCCAAATACATTTCATTTCTCATTACATCCTCAATTAAAGTAAAGTATTTGTAAGTATTTCCTTTTTAAACTTTTAAAATGTAATTCATTGATTTTGATTGCAGAGGCACCAACCTTTGATAAGTCATTGTTGCAAGATCTGGTTGTGCGTGCTGGCCAGAAAATCAACTACACTATCCCTATTGAGGCTTCTCCTAAACCAACTGCTAAGTGGACTGTCAATAATAAACCTGTTGAACCTGGGACACGAGCTGATATTCATACCACACAAAATCAGACTGTATTTGAAATTCTTTTCTCTGTGCGATCAGATACAGGCCGATACACACTTACATTGGAAAACAAATTTGGCCAATGTTCAGCTTCAGCAAATGTGACAGTTTTGGGTAAGATTTTTGTGATAATTAAAGTTCCTAGAACTGATTTTTTTTGTTTCTTCTTTAAATAATTTTAATATATAAAATAGGGATAACTTGGAGTTGTAGAGCAAGAGTAATATCGGTAACATCTTAGGTAAAACAACTAGATTTGACATCAACTTGACTGTTCAGGAGACGCCATGTCGTAGGCACAGATGCCAATGTTTTGGCCATCATGTGGCGGCCTTCGTCAGGGCAAAATGCTGTGGTTTGAGGAAGGTCACAGCATCTGTGCCTAGGACATGTTGTCCTTCATTATATTTCAGAATTCATCATATTTTGGGAATTTTAAAAGACGAATCTATGGACAATGTCTGATATGAAAATGATAATGTTTTACAGATCGACCTGGCCCACCAGAGGGACCACTTATTGTAAGTAATGTTACCAAAGAGAGTGCTCGTCTGACGTGGAAACCACCATTGGATGATGGAGGCTGTCCCATTTTGCATTATGTGGTGGAAAAAATGGATGTTTCTCGTGGAACCTGGGCTGATGCTGGCATGTCTACTTCACTTTCTCATGAAGTGACAAGATTGGTCCATCGCAAAGAATATCTTTTCAGAGTTAAGGCTGTTAATACAGTTGGAGAATCAGATGCCTTGGAAACCACCAAGAGCATTATTGCTAAGAATGAATTTGGTTAGTGACACTATCTTAAAATAATAGTAATAATATAATTTACTTGTAGCCAGAAAATACCCATTTAAATCATCTATACATTGTTGTTATGCAGTAATTACACAGACTTTTTATATATCTAGAGATTGGGACTAACTCCAATATGTTCTTGGTATTTTTTTATACCAACCAAATCCAAACCCAAATTTACACTTCATTTATCCCATATGACTTGTAATACTTAACTTACTTTCATATCAGACAGAAATTGCTCATCTTTACAGGAGTTTTGGAAATCTAGGAATATCTTTTTAAATTGGTAAAAAAATAACTGCTATTGTTACTGAAATTGTTAACAAAAATTCAAGTGCACGTGTTCTTGTTGAAATGCCACGTGTTGTGTCATTGCAGTTTGTAATAATGTCTGACATTCTTTTTATACTGTGTTACAAATTTTAGTCATTATTCTCTGAACCTCCTTTCATTGTTCTATTGCATTATGTTTTGTTTTCTGAAGTCACTAATAGTAATATAGTTACAAATAATGCAATTTTTATCAGTCATAAAAAGCATCTTCCATTTATATTAGAGTGATATTTGCTTCATACTTTCTTCTTGACACAGATGAACCAGATGCACCTGGTAAACCAGCTGTTACTGACTGGGACAAAGATCATGTTGACCTTGAATGGATTCCTCCTAAAAATGATGGTGGGTCTCCAGTAACTGGATACATTATTCAAAAGAAGGAGAAAGGCAGTCCTTACTGGGTTAATGCTGTGCACGTTCCAGCCAATCAAACCAATGTGAGTATTCTATAAATTTAATAAACCATAAATATCATTTAAAGCAATTTCCATTCTCATAGATAATCGATACTGAGGAACAAATGAGACATTTTTATTTTTCTACTAGTTGAAAGTAGGGATTGCACATGCTGATTTAAAAAATAAATTAAAATTTGCTGTCCTGGGTACTATTTTTTATCGAAACCATATTAAAATTTTCACTAAAAAAAATTGTTGAAGTTCTACAATTTTTGGATTCAAAAATGAATTTTACAATGTCATTGTGTGTTTTTCATTAAATTTATTGATTCCTAAATAAGAATATAATAATAACTGAAGTTAGTATTTTATTAAGGCAAAACTATATTTTTTCACCTTAATGAAAAATTTTAAAAAACACATTCTTAAAAAAAAATTTTTAAACACCTTTCTTTGCTGCAGGATTCCTCAGTGTTACATTAAATAAAGTTTGTTTTAAAAAGAGTTCAATACCAAAAATTCTTCATTAAAATTAAAATTGAATTACATTCTTTGAATAATTTGAAAGCTTTAATTATTTTTGACTAGGGGGGCAGATATTGATGACCTAAAACATCACCAAAAATGATCAATAAAATGCTCTCAAAATGTTTTAAAAATGCCCAAAAAGCAAAGAAAAATGTCATAAAATATTTTAACAAAACCAGTTCAGGTGAACAACTCAAGATGTTGGATATGTTACTGATGTAATCGAGGCTTCTTCCTTTTGTGCAAGTGAACTCAGTTTGCAATCTTTTGGTTTGCCTGGACCAGGAAATTTCTGTCTTTAGTTATAGTGAAATCTGCTGAACTGACACTGGTGCTGATAGGCATCACAGGAACCTTAGATTACATACTTGCAGAGATTGACATTACAATTTCTGAGCGAAGAAATAAAATAGGCTACTCAGGAATTCTGTGAAATACATTTGTTACATGTTGTAAATATTATTTGAAGCCAGTACCATTAAAATTATATTATAATCGATGAAATCCCCAAAAAATACTTTAAAATGATAAAAAAGGTTAAATGTGACTTATTAGTTGAAATCAAAGAAAAATGCAAAAAAGCTATATAAAAATGGGTCATTTCATTTTGTCATAACATTAAATTAATGTCTATACCAAAAGTCATTGTTCAAAAGTGAAAAGAAAAAAAATGACATTTCATTAAAATATGCCCCTACTGAAGCCATGCTACTGTATAACCATGCTACTGTTGGCACGTCTCCGTGAAGGAGCAAAATATGAGTTCAGAGTACGAGCTGAAAATCTGCAAGTTCGTTCAGATCCTTTTAACACCAGTATTGATGTATTATTTGACAAACAATGGCAATGATCATAAAAACTATTATTCAGTATTTTCATAATAATCGCAAAATTACAGATTATTAAAGAGATACAGAAAAGAATCATCCCTAGAATCTTTCTGAAGATCAGGAAAATGAATTGAGAAATGCATGCAAAAGCAATGTAGGTGATGCTTTTGGGAGTTGTTTTCATGTTGACTGTCAAAACCACAGATTATATACAGAAGTCTCATTTTAATATTATTTTGCTTCTCAGGCAACCGTGCCTGATTTAACTGAAGGACAAGAGTATGAGTTCAGGGTTATTGCTACGAATGCTGCTGGACAAAGTGAGCCAAGTGAACCATCAGATACTGTTACTGCCAAGGCAAGATATTGTGAGTACTATTTTTCATTTCATTTTATTCTATACTTGATGTTTATAAATCTTTTTAATAAGTATCGCACATATGTTGGTAAATTTGCCTTTTCCTTTGATAATTATTTACATATTTTTTCTTAACTAAAAGAAAATATGTCATCAGAGATATGTACATAATAATGTATAGTTTGTGAGAAGTTAACTTTTCCTGGATTTTGGGCTTAAATTTCTAAATATTTCATAAATGACTAGTACTGAACAAATCATTTTGTGTTGCATGTGTCGGTTTCTCTTATGTCATTATTTTGTTTATAAAAATGTATTTCTCTGTAGAATGTTTTTCCCTTTGAATTCCTACTATTCTTTTTTTAATTTGCAATCATATATTTTTAATTATTACTTGAAATTGCTGGATAAGTCAATAATTTCACATCTCATATCATTCCAGTGGCTCCGAAAATCAAGACTCCTCTTAATGATGTTCGTCTCAAAGCTGGTTCTATTTTCCATGTTGATATTGATTTCATTGGAGAACCTGCCCCAGAAGTAACATGGTCTGTAGATAGTAAACCTCTGAAGACTGATGACAGAACTACAATTACATCTATTGGACACCACACTATAGTTCATACAGTGAACACAAAGCGTTCTGATAGTGGATTGTACCATCTTTTGCTTCGTAACAGTTCTGGCATGGATGAAGGATCATTCCAATTGATTGTACTGGGTAAGATTTTAGTTGAGGATGAAAATATTTCACATTCTTTAACCTTATAAAAATTACAATCAGAATTTTTTATGAATGTGTACTGTATTATTACATGTAATTGTCTACTTCTTAGATCGTCCTTCACCACCAGAAGCTCCATTAGAATATGAAGAAATCACATCATCAAGTGTTACTTTATCATGGAAACCACCTAAAGACAATGGGGGTAGTGAAATTACGTAAGTTACCTTCTACTGAAAAGAAAATAACTTCAAAATAAGATATCTTCTTTCATTAAATTAAAGCTCATTAATAAACAGTTTGCTAAGTTGTTATTAAATGACACCTAATCTGTTTCTGCTTTAAAAATAAAAAGTTAAAATTGTGATTTTAGATTGACATTCAATATATATTTTTTCCTTCTGCAGTGGCTATGTAATTGAGAAGCGTGACTTGACACATGGCGGAGGCTGGGTTCCTGCAGTTAATTATGTCAATCCAAAGTATAACCATGCTACTGTGCCACGTCTCCTTGAAGGAACAAAATATGAGTTCAGAGTATCAGCTGAAAATCTGCAAGGTCGTTCAGATCCTCTTAACACCAGTAAACCAGTTGTGGCCAAGAACCAGTTTGGTGAGTTTTCAATATCTTGTTATCTTTCTCCAAACCTTTTTTGGATGGAAATAGAACAGTATTATAATCAAATATTGAAATGTTTCTTCTTCTGGAATAGATGTACCTGGAAGACCAGGAAAGCCGGAAGCAACTGAGTCTGATAAAGATCACATTAAGATCAAATGGACTCCACCAATTAGTAATGGTGGCTCTCCGATTTTGGGTTATGATGTTGAACGACGTGATCGAATGACTGGACGTTGGGTAAAACTCAACAAGGAGCCAACAAAGGTACACATATTATATCTGCACACATGTTATCTTCCACTAACTTCAGCTCTAGTTTCAAAGCTTGGGAATAAAATCTTCTCTTTCTTTTTCTGCAGCACCTTGAATTCTATGATGACCATGTTCAGGAAGGTCGTCAATATGAGTATCGTGTTACAGCTATTAATGCTGCAGGTCATGGAAAACCTAGTGACACATCTGCATTGATTACTGCTAAGCCAATGAAAGGTAAATAAAAAATAATTATGATTATTTGAAGATAAAGCATATTCTTTCAACTTTAAACTTACATGGCTAATTTATGGCTATTATTTTATAAGGGAATTATTGCCAGAAATATTTAAAATTACTCTCATTAATAGTCTTACATTGGCAGAATACACAATTTGTTTAAAATGTTATGTTATTGACAAAATAAGTGCTAAGATATATCATTACTTAAAATGCCTTGAAAACATCCTTAGTAAATGATTCATCATTGTTAGTGAGCTTATGAGAATATTAATTTGAGAAAAGAATACTATTGAGTGAAAATCAAGAACATTATCAGTAAGCAGAAACAGCAGCAGTAATCATTGAAATAGAATGTATGGAATGGGATATAAATGAAAGAAGAATTTTAATAAGCCCCCTAGCATATCACAATTATTTGATTAGTGGCACAATTGAAATTAGTTGAATGTGTTATTGTTTTCAATAAAATATTTTTCAAGTTAAACTGGATTTGATATTTTTAAAAAGCTTAGTTAAATAATTTGTCTTGGTTAAAAATATAACATTTTATAGAAAAAACATATTTTGGAAAATTCTTGTGTTTTTAAACAAACCCATTACTCATATGGTTGTCTTTATAAAGCGATTCAGGGACCAAAGCTATTGTGATATTAAATAATCTTAATCCAAAAATCAATATTTTTTCAGGAGATCACAAATATTTTAGTTCTAATAAGATAGTGACGTTTATTTCTCAAGAATATATTATATATTTTAACGTATGACTTTCAGTACAAGTCCAAATAATTCAACATAAAATCTAAAATTTGAAGACAAAAATACATTTATTTCTATTCCTTTTAATTCTATTTCAGAGAAACCAAAATTGTACTTGGATGGGCTTATTGGAAAGAAAATCAAAGTTCGTGCTGGTGAACCAATCAATATTCAAATTCCTCTGTCTGGAGCACCTATTCCAACAATTGACTGGACAAAGAATACAACAAGATTACCAGAGTCCAATAGGATTTCAGTAAGTTGCAATCTTATACTCAAATAACTTTCAGGAAAGGAAGTATGAAAATATTGTAACTGTTCTAAGGTTTTGAAAAGTTCTACATGAATGTCTTTCAATAATCATCTGGAAATAAATGTGGATGTTTTTTCATTTTTTTCATTTTTTATTAACATAAATATAATCAAAATAAAATAAATATTAATCAAAATAAATATATTTAGATGAACACTACAAGCGACAGCACTCAACTTCGAATTGAGGCTTCAACACGAAAAGATTCAGGCAAATACACTATTACAGCCAAGAATGACTATGGTAGAGATTCAGCAGACATAGAAGTAATTGTAGTTGACAAACCTGGAGCACCCAAAGGACCATTGCAGTACACAGCAACAACCCAAGATAGTGTGTCCTTGGCTTGGAATCCTCCAAGTGATGATGGTGGTGGTGATATTCAAGGTATTTCCATTTTGACACTTTTCTATTTAATAACACACTTAAGGTGGTTGAAACTAAAGTCAACTTTTAAAAATTCCTGTATGTTTCAGTTTTTTATTATGTGTACATAACTATATATCTACAATATTTTGTCTAAATTATATCAATAAAACTTGTATATGTTAATAACTTTGATTGAATGCCTTCAATTTAATTTCAGGTTATGTTATCGAAATGGCTGAATACGGTTCAGATAACTGGAAGCAGGTCCCAGGATTCTGTCCAAAACCATCATTCACTGTGAAAGGTCTCACTGAAGGAAAACGTTATGTATTCCGAGTAAGAGCAGAAAATATTTATGGTTTGTCTGAGCCACTGGAAGGAAAACCTGTTGTTGCAAAGAGTCCATTTGACCCACCAGATGCTCCTGGTCAACCAGAAATTACAGCTTATAGTCCTAATAATTGTAGTCTTACTTGGACACCTCCAACAAGCACAGGAGGAAAGCCCATTACAGGTAAATTCCTTAGCTCTTTGCTCAATATTACAATTAAATAATTAGTGCATCAGTGAAGAAAGACACTTTATTTTAAATATGATTTTATGTGAATTTAAAAAATGTACACCAATATTTAAAAGAACAGAACAACATTTACAGGAGTTGAAAAAGAAAATTAACGACCAAACTTTTCACGAGTTTTTCCCAGAGGAAACCTACCACGTCTTATGTATCATAACATTAACTCATTTAATATTTAACATTTTATTTTCAAGTTATTTTAACCTATTTTTATTTTTCAAGTTTGTAAAATTTGATTGGCTGTTGTTTTTTTCATCTTTTTGTCAGTTTTGTTGATCATTATTGGTATATTTTTCACTGAATTCATAGAAAAACATTTATATTTATCCTTCTTATACAATAAAATTGTATTGTGTTTTGGGAATGTTTCGCCTCCTTTAAAATTACAAAATACTGTATTACTGTATTTCATGTTCATTTTGTTACTGATTTTTAAAAAGTTCCACATCTTTGTCTTATGTTCGTAATTAAATTGAGCCTTTTTTAGGCTACTATGTGGAAAAGAGAGAAAGAGGTGGAGAATGGATCAAAGTTAATAACTATCCTACACCTAACACCAGCTTCACTGTACAAGATTTAAGAGAAGGTAATCGTTATGAATTCAGAGCCATTGCCATAAATGAAGCTGGACCAGGAAAGCCAAGTAAACCATCAGACTCCATTGTAGCTGAGCACCAAAGACGTAAGTTTACTTGTCAACTTAAATTTTATGTAATGCAAAGATCAACATAAGAAATTACACCATTCAGATGAAAATTGTTAATTTAAAATTGAGTTGGATTTGACCAATTATAATATTGTAATTTGTATTCTTTTCAGTGAGGCCAGATGCTCCAGAGCCACCTAAACCAGATCGCATTACAAAAGACAGTGTTACTTTATCTTGGCGGCCACCTCGTAGTGATGGAGGAGCCAAAATCAGAGGCTATATTATTCAAAAGAAGGCAAAGGGAGATGCTGACTGGAGTGATGTTAACTCATCTCCAATTCCTGTCACAGTTTTCACGGTATTTTATTTTACTTGAATTAATTAAATTATTAATAAAAATTGGGAATTTCTGTTGATGGCTTACAAAGTACTATTAAATAAGATCTTGTAGGAAAGTTCATATAATTGTCACCTAATTGGAGAGGCAATTACACACAGAAATATGTTCTGCAACAGTAAATGAATCCAAGTTGTGACCTTGTTACTCAGTAAAAATGTGTTTTAATAATTAAATTTGTTCAATGAATTGTCACCCCGACCAGGATCCAAACACAGGACTCCTGGGTTAAGGCCAGTTTCTCAAACCATTAAGCTACCGAGGCAACCAATTCTTAATTATATATCATAAATAAGCAATACATCAGGCCTATGAAATTCTTCAAAGAATTGGTCGACTCGGTAGCTCAGTGATTAGAGCAGCTGGGCTTAAACCAGGAGACCCAGGTACAAAACCTGGTCAGGGTGACAATTCTTTGTACAAATTTAATTAGAAAAGTTAATATTATTCCTGCAAACAACTCTGCCCCTTGGCCTGCTAAAAATATTAATTTTTATGAGCTCATTAAACTGAGAGCATCAGACTTTAATTTCTAAATAATGTATCCCCAAAACTGCTGCCGAATACACTACAATTGGATTTATATTGTTTTGGTCCAGCGTCCAATTCATGTCCATTTTCCCTATCATCAAAGGGTTTAGTTTCTAAGAACGAAGTACGTATTCTGAAATATTGCTACACCTTTTTCTACTAATTTTCTAATAACACAAACGCAGTTGTTACTTTATTTATTATTTAAATGCTTCTGATTTATTACAATAAACTTGTGTTTTAAAAGTATATTATTTATCAATATGTTCAAATTAATGATAATATTAGTTATTATCCATGTACCTTTATTACTGAATCACTTTCTAATTACTGATTGCAAATTACATGTTATTTTAGGTTCCCAGTTTGAAAGAAGGAGAAGAATATCAATTCCGGGTAATTGCTGTTAATGATGTTGGCCAGTCTGATCCCAGTCGTCCAAGTGGTAATGTCCTTATTGAAGAACAACCCAACAAGCCTTGCATGGACCTTGGAGCTCTTCGTGACATTACTGTACGGGCAGGAGAAGATTTCTCCATTCATGTTCCATTTGTTGCATTCCCTAAGCCAACTGCAAGCTGGTTTAGCAATGATACTATTCTTGATGACAGTGATAGTCGCATCTTCCAACAGGTATATTACCTGCCTTCTATTATTTTATGAAATTGAAATAGCTAAATTCAATAATCTGGCCTGTTATTGGAACTTAGATTTTTAACATATGGTGAAGAAAAGAAATTTCACATTCTAATGATTAAAACACTCAAGTTCTTTTAAGCAATTAACATGCAATAATACTTTAATAATGAACATCATAAAATTAAGATTTTGAAAGGTAAATATGTTTTTGTGAAAATCTTCATTATTATTTTGTTTTTCTAGCTTGCTGATGACTTTGCCAGTTTAGTTGTGAAAAATTCCAAGAGATCTGATACTGGTCAATATAGATTACAACTGCGAAATCAGTCTGGTTATGACACTGCTACTGTGAATGTCCGAGTATTAGATAGGCCTGGCCCACCAGAAAACCTCAGAGCTGATGAATTTGCTGGAGATGCCCTCACATTATTCTGGAATCCACCAAAGGATAATGGTGGTGCAGATATTACCAATTATATTGTGGAAAAGAAAGAACCTCGTTCATCTACATGGGCAAAGGTATTGAACATTTATATTTATGCAAATAGAAGATTAAATTTTGTTTTCTATTCGTTTTTCAAAATAATATATTCTGTCTTTTTGGTAAGAAGTTGGACTTTAAAAATTCTATAGTAATTTTGTTGTTGACATTTTGAAGTACATAAAATATTTTCATTGTATGAAAATATTTTTACATTAGGTGAGCAGCTATATAACAACACCCTTCTGTCGTATTCGCAATTTGACAATTGGCCGAGAATATGAATTCCGTGTGATGGCAGAAAATCAGTATGGTACCTCAGATCCTGCCACAATTGGGGATCCTGTAAGAGCTCGACATCCATTTGGTATGTATGAGTCATCATAAAGGAAAGTATTCTGTTTTTACTTTTATATTTTTTAGTTGTAAGATGTAATTTCTGTGTTAATTGTAGATCCTCCTGGTCCTCCGGGAGCTCCACGTGGAATTGATTCAAGTGAAGATTCTATCACAATTGCTTGGACAAAGCCTAGGCATGATGGAGGTTCTCCTATTACTGGCTATGTCATTGAAAAACGTCTTATTAGTGAGGATAAATGGACAAAAGCCAATCATGTTCATGTTGTGGATCTGAGTTATAAGTAAGTGTTGGGTTAGAATTTCAAATTCATCAAATTGTTTAATTAGTGTATTGATTTACAGTATTACTAATAATTTCAAAGTATTATTTAGGTCCAGTTCCTTGTATAATGTAGCTCTTAGTTTTAGGATACAAAGAAATTTAGGTATTCATCAAAATTAGGGAAATGCTCTTGATAGAAAAAATGATTGAAACAAAAATATGTTTTCTAACCATTCATAAATATTACAGGGTCAGCAGTTTGATTGAGAATCATGAATATGAATTCCGTGTTGCGGCTATCAATGCTGCTGGCCAGGGACCTTGGAGTTCATCTTCTGATACAATTGTGTGCAGACCTCCGCCTAGTAAGTTATTGTTATTTTTTCCTGTTGACAATAGAATATTGAATTGAATACATTCAAATTCTTACACAGCATCCAAATTATATCAACCATAAAATAAGATATTTATTAATTTTAATATTTTTATCTAAAGGTGCACCTAAGATTACCAGTGATCTCAGTATTCGAGATATGACTGTTATTGCTGGGGAAGAGTTTACTATTACTGTTCCCTACACTGGTAATCCGATTCCAAAACCATCATGGACCATCAATGGAGAAGAAGTATTTACTAGTGATAGAATTAAATTTGATACCACAGCCAATGCTACTATCTTCTACAACAAGTGTGCTAAGAGAAGTGATATGGGCAATTACACCATTCAGCTTGTCAACAGTGAAGGATCTGATACGGCATCATGCAAAGTGTTGGTTGTTGGTAAGCAGCAACTTCACTTATTAAGAATACATTTTTATGTACTTGTTTATTCAATACCACCTTATCTCATTAAGTTAATACAATGTACATACCATCAATACACTCCAAGGATTTAATGAATGGTGTGCTTAACTTTCAGATAAACCTTTGCCTCCACAAGGACCTTTGGATGTGTCTGATATTACGCCTGAGACATGCTCACTTAGTTGGAAACCACCACTTGATGATGGTGGTGCTCCAATCACTAACTATGTGGTGGAAAAACTGGATCCTTCAACTGGGGTTAGAAATTCACAATACTAACAATTAAACATAGATATACCCATTAATGATGGGTCATAGTAGCTCAATGATTAAGTTGTTTGCTTGCAAACCTTAAGTTCCTGGGTAAGAATTCCAGTATTGCTGGAGATGTGTATTGCCAGAGACAACTAGCCTCCACATCCTCCATTGACTTTGATAGACCTGTATGCAGAAGCACAGGGGTCCTTTAAAATTCTTGAAGTACCTAATTAATGTTTATTTACCATCACTATCATTGTTCTTTAAGTATATATAATTGTTTTCTTTAATTCTCTTTACAGTTATGGTCAAAGGTGAGCAGTTTTGTACGAAGCTGTCACTATGATGTCATTGGACTGGAACCAAACAAGAAATACAGCTTCCGTGTCAGAGCTGAAAACCAGTATGGAGTCAGTGATCCTCTGGAAACAGACCAACCCATCACAGCTAAATTTGCTTTCACTGTACCTGATCCACCTGGTCAACCACGCATCATTGATTGGGATAGTGGCAATGTAACTCTCACTTGGGATAGACCTCACAGTGATGGAGGTTCCAGAATACAAGGATATAAGATTGAGTACAGGTATATTATGATTGTTATTGGAAACCAATAAACTATGAATGTAATTACTAATTAGCTCTCTGGATAAAAACAGAACATGTAGAAATAAAAAGGAGTAATAATTTAAAAATGAAAGTAAACAAAAAATCAGTAATGAAGCATAAATAACTTCTTTTAATTTTTCAGAGATGTAGCTGAAGATCAACAGTGGCGTGTAGCCAATGACTATCTGGTAAAAGACACAACATATCAAGTTCATAGTTTACTGAGTGGCCGAGATTATGAATTCAGAATTCGTGCCAAAAATGCTGCTGGGTTCAGTAAACCATCTCCTCCTTCATCACGATTTAAACTGAAGGGTAAATTCAGTGTACCATCTCCACCAGGTATTCCTAAAGTTGTTAAAGTAGGAAAGAGCTATGTGGACTTGACTTGGGAACCACCAGCTTCTGATGGTGGTAGCCGCATCACTGGCTATATCATTGAAAAGAGAGAAGTTGGGGGAGCACCATGGGCCAAGTGCAATGAGTACAATGTACTGGATTGCAGTTACACAGTTCTCAATCTCATTGAGAGAGCAGATTATGAATTCCGAATCTTTGCTGTCAACGCTGCTGGCAAAAGTGAACCTAGTTCATGTACTACTCCAGTCAAGATCTGTGAAATTGAAGGAGGAGAGAAACCTGAATTTATACGCACTCTTAATAATCAATGTGTCCCATTGGGAACATCAGTTACATTGGAATGCGAGGCACAGGGTAAACCTGCTCCTACTGCTCGTTGGCTGAAGAATGGCAGAGAAATTATGCTTGGTGACAGATTCCGAGCTGAATCTAAAGGAGGGGTCTTCAGACTTATTATTTCTGGAGTTTCTGATGTGGATGATGGAGATTATACTTGTGAAGCCAATAATATTCTTGGATATGTCACAACTACAGCTAGAGTGAAAATAGGAGGTAAGTACTTTACAACACTTCAGCACATGTGAGAAAAACATTTACTAGAAATATAAGTCAATTTCATGTCTTTTTTACAATTATTATCAATGATCTTAAGCCAATTATCAATAAAAAATAATTGAAGAAATTAGATATGATTTGCAGCTCTTATTCTTATTTTGAAGATGTAATATCTATTGCTTTTCTCCAGCTCCTCCAAGAATTGAAAGATTGCCGGGTGATTTGTATTTGCCTGAGGGTGACAATACAAAGATCAAGATTTATTACTCAGGGGACCAACCAATGGAAGTAACATTAAGTAAAGATGGAAGGAAAATTGAAGAAACGACTCATATTAAATATACAGTATTTGATGAGTACCTTATCATATTTATCAAAGAAATCAATAAATCTGATGCCGGAACATATACATTAAATTGTAAGAATGATAGTGGAAGTGTTTCTGGATCATTTACTGTATATATTACAGGTAATATGAATCATTGAAAAATTATTGTATTCAAACAAATGTATCTTGTTTGCAATATTTTTTGTTAAAAACAGAACTATATGTGTGAAACATTTTCTCTTTATTATAGGATTACCTGGTGCACCTATTGGGCCCTTGGAAGTTTCAGATATTACCAAGCATACTTGTACTCTAAATTGGAAGCCACCTTCCTATGATGGCGGTCTTCGTATTACTCATTATGTTGTTGAAAGGAGAGATATAAGCTCATCTCATTGGATTATTGTTTCAAGCTACTGCAAAGAAACCACTTTTACCGTTCAGGGATTAACAGAAGGACAAGAATATCTCTTCCGTGTGATGGCGGTCAATGAGAATGGAATGGGTCCACCCCTTGAAGGAACTAATCCAATCAAGGCCAAAGCACCCTTCGGTAAGTGAAAAAGATAGGTAATTAAGTTCTTGAAATATCAAATTTTAACTAACATTTTTATTTCTTTCCATGAATATAAATGTATTATTATTATATTATTATTATTATTAATATTAATATTGTTGTTGTTGTTAATAATAATTTATAATTTATTTCTACTTCTTATTTACATTATTTATCATTACTTCTTCAGATCCACCATCAGCACCTGGAACTCCCAAAGTCACTGAAGTTGGTGGTGACTTTGTCAATCTGTCTTGGGATAAACCAGAATCAGACGGAGGGTCACGTATTCAGGGATACTGGATAGATAAGCGTGAGGTGGGTAGTGAGGCGTGGCAACGAGTCAATGTTGCTATATGCCTTGCTCCACAAATAAATATATCAAATCTGATTGAGGGTCGCCAATACGAGTTCCGTGTATTTGCTCAAAACGTGGCTGGACTTAGTCCTGCATCCTCAGCATCCACTTCCGTGAAGATAAAGGATCCTTTAGGTAAATTGATATTTCTGTACATTAGTTAGAACTATAAAATTAATTACAAACAATAATAAAATATACCATGAATTTGTTATAGCTGCTCAGCCTCCGGAGATTGTGAAACCCTTGCGAAATATCAATGCAATCCAGAACAGAAATGCAGAGTTCCAGTGCACAATTACTGGCAACCCCAAGCCCACAATTACATGGTTAGAAAGATAACGATTAACTCTGAGTGATGTGCTCTTCTTACATTACTCACTTATGGCATTTCTTTATTTTGCAGGTACAAAGGTGCACGAGAACTTACTCAAGGCTCTAAGTATCACATGCTTACAGAAGGAGAAACATATTCACTTGTGGTTAATGATGTTTATGGAGAAGATGCTGATGAGTATGTGTGTAGAGCAAGTAACAAGGGTGGAATTAAATCTACCAGAGCAGAATTGATAATCATGAGTAAGTGCATTTGAATACATTTTGAGTTTTCTAGTTTTAAAATTATTCAAACACTAAATTTACAGAATGTTTAACCAAAGGAAAGAAAGAATGAGCATTTTTAGTGTTAATCTCCTTCCCTTTTCCTAATATTTTCTTCTTTTTCATTTTATTTTAAACATGTATTTTTATTACTTTTAAATTAAAATATTTTAATTTTGAAAGTGGTCAGATGAAATAAAGAACAGACCTAATAGCCAGGTACTAGCCACAAATAAAAACATGTTTTTTTTATTTGAATAAGCGAATATTTTTATTGTTGTTTAAATTGTTTGCTTTTACTACATAAAATAATTATTTTTCATAGCTGCTCCAAAACTGAATGTACCTCCACGTTTCCGTGACACTGCTTTCTTTGATAAGGGTGAGAATGTAGTAATAAAAATTCCTTTCACTGGTCATCCCAGACCAAGAATGTCTTGGACCAAAGATGGTGAAACAATCGAATCTGGTGGACATTTTGCGGTTGAAGTCAAGGTATTTGTCAATTAATCGTTTAAGTTCAGTTATTTTATTACACATGTCATTAAGATGTCTAATGTAATGTTTTTTAATCTTTTTTGTAAATGCATTGAGGAGTACTTCTACTTAAGGAAACATTCTATTTACAAAATATTATATGCACAAATATATTTATTTCTTATATTTTCTACTTATGTATTCTTTCAGGAGAGGCATGCAATCCTCACAATTCGTGATGGTAGTAAACTTGACAGTGGACCTTACAGACTTGTTGCAGAAAATGACTTGGGAATGGATTCTGCCACAATATCAATTCAAATTAGTGGTTTGTATCTAGGATTATTTTATTACATTTTTAATGTAATATATCCTATATATATATATATATATATATATATATATATATATATATATATATATATATATATATATATATATATATATATAGGGTGTGTGTGTGTGTAGATATAAATAATACCAATTGTGGTAATATCAATCAAATGTGTAATTTTGTCAGATCGACCTGATCCACCAAGATTTGTTTCTGTGGAGAGTGTTGGACATGACTCCTTGGCTCTCACATGGAAACCACCCTCATGGGATGGTGGCAGTAGTATCACTAATTATTTGGTAGAAAAACGTGAGCACCCAATGACAAGTTGGATTCGGGTTGGTAATACACGATTCACAACGATGGCAGTAACTGGATTAAGTCCTGGCCACCAATATGAATTCAGAGTTTATGCTGAAAATGTGTATGGTAGAAGTGATCCAAGTGATGTGACTTCCCTTGTTCAAATGAAAGATACTGGTAAGAAGGTTGTCAAGAGAAAACAATATGAAGGTGCGTAGGAAATATTTTATAAGATAGTTAACATGTCATTAATTGTATCAACTTTGAAGTTTCACATGAATACTCATACAATAAACTTAAATTTTTAGTTGATGCAACTGGTAAAAAGATTCGTGGCAAAGCTGAAGACAAAATTGGCGACTATGATCAGTATGGTGAGTATTTGTACAATCATTAATATAATCCACGCATAGTTTCATAATCCCTCATTTTGCTAGAAGTGAGAGGAGTGGTTGGTTTGGTTCTGTTCAATTGGTTCAGTTGGTTTTGTTCAATGACAGGTCAGTAATATCGAATCTGTACCTCGGTTTTCGATGCAAAATAATTTCTATTATATTGGAGCTAAAATTTGTTTATTTTCTGATTTTCATCGTAATTCTTAAAAATCTTTCATTCTTGATTCAACTAATGTTGGGAGAGGAGTGTAAGTAAGGGTTCCAAGGCTCAAGAAAATTTGTGTGAATAATATACATACAATCATTACTGCATCCTTTGCATATGTAAGGCATATATCATAATTAACAAAGTGAACTTAACAGATATATACTTGTTATGGTAGCTGTGATGGTGAAAAACTTTTAAACTGCAAGTATTAGTGATACAACTAATTTTACATTTCATTTGTATCAATAGTTTATTGAATGTTTTTAATTGTGCTGAGGTGAAATAATGAAAATTATAATTGTAAAAGAAAAGGATATAAAAATAATATGTTTTAAAGCATTTACTGGTGCTTTGAAGTAAGAGTTGATATTTTCAATCTAAAAATAAAAATAAAAAATATGAAAGAAAATAAAGTTATAAAAATAATAAAGTTAAGAAGAATAATATGCATTGTTTTGATTGTATTTCAAGTTATTAATTATGTTTCATTCTTGAAAGGACTGTAAATTTCTTTAAGTGACAAAAGTGTTGTGTTTACTTTTCAGTATTTGACATATATTCCAAATATGTGCCTCAACCAGTTGAAATTAAGACGAGCAGTGTGTATGATCATTATGATATATTAGAAGAAATTGGAACTGGAGCATTTGGTGTTGTTCATCGATGCAGAGAGAGAAAGACTGGAAACATATTTGCTGCTAAATTTATTCCTGTATCACATGCAATGGAGAAAGAATTAATAAAGAAGGAAATTGATATAATGAACCAACTTCATCATCCTAAACTTATTAATTTACATGATGCATTTGAAGATGATGATGAAATGGTTCTTATATTTGAATTGTAAGTAATTGCATACAGAATTTCATTAATACATTTAAATTCTAAATGCAGTAAGCAATTTTTTTGAAATAATCAGTATTGTGCACAGAGTATAAATCAAAGTAACACTTCTAAAAATATCATACGACTGTTCTTTCTTTGTTGCAGTTTGTCTGGAGGAGAGCTATTTGAGCGTATCACAGCTGAAGGGTATTCAATGTCTGAAGCTGAAGTCATCAACTACATGAGACAGATTTGTGAAGGAGTGAAGCACATGCACGAGAAAAACATCATTCATTTAGGTAAATATCATGATTTATTAATATTACAATATTCTGAATACTTCACAATATTATGTATGATACGGTAGGCTTCTGCGGCCAGAGTCTGGGCTGTTCGGGTGACACCGCGTTGGCATCTCAACCATCGACACAGTGTCACCCAGACAGCCCAGATCAATATTATGTATGTTATATTTTTATTTGCATTTTCATGTTCTTGTATATAAATATATATTTTGTTAATTTGTTTTCTACCCATTTTATGATTGAATAAATAAGTTTAAATGACCATACATTTCACTTTTTAGATATCAAGCCTGAGAATATCATGTGCCAGACAAGAAGCAGCACAAATGTGAAGCTTATTGACTTTGGATTGGCAACTAAACTTGATCCTAATGAAGTTGTGAAAATCTCCACTGGAACAGCTGAATTTGCTGCCCCTGAAATTGTTGAGAGAGAACCTGTTGGTTTTTATACAGATATGTGGGCTGTTGGTGTGCTAGCCTATGTGCTGTAAGTAATATGCACATATTTTTTGTCCTTTAGGTGCTTTACCTATTTTCTCTGTAAAACCATTTTTTTTTAAATCTAGATTGAGCGGCTTATCACCATTTGCTGGAGACAATGATATTGAAACTCTGAAGAATGTGAAAGCATGTGATTGGGACTTTGATGAAGAAGCTTTTGCTAATGTTTCTGAGGAAGGAAAAGACTTCATCAGGAGGCTACTGGTCAAGAACAAGGAGTAAGCTTCTATGTCTTTTTGTTCTCAGGAACTTCAAATAATTTATTTCCAGATTTAATGATTTATTCTTTTTGCAGGAAGAGGATGACAGCTCATGAGTGCCTGTTGCATGCATGGTTGACAGGAGATCATAGCAATCGCACTGATGTTATTAGTAGCTCTCGCTACACTAACATTCGGGACAAGATCAGAGCCAAATATACAGATTGGGAATCATTCATTCTTCCTATTGGCAGACTGGCTGAATACAGTTCCCTGCGTAAATTACTGGTTGATAAGTATCGCATTCATGATACTTCATTTGGTATGTTACAATTTTTTTGCTCAGAATCTAAAATACAATATACAGAGAGTTTATTGTACTTGTATGAAACTAATTTCTTCATTTCTAATTTTATTTCATCAGATCGTAGGCAAGCAGCTCCTCGATTTGTTATTAAACCACAAAGTGCATTTGCATATGAAGGACAGAGTGCTAAATTCTACTGCAGAGTAATTGCAATTGCTACTCCCACTCTTACATGGTATCATAATAATGCTGAGCTACGACAGAGTGTTAAGTTCATGAAACGTTATGCCGGGGATGACTACACATTTATTATTAACAGAGTAAGAGTAGAAGACAGAGGAGAATATATTATTCGTGCTGAGAACCATTATGGCTACAGAGAAGAAGTTGTCTTCTTGAATGTACAACGTAAGTCAATTTGAGTTAATATTCATTAGAAGATGTAAAAAATCATCCATTATTTAACATGTGTAATTTAGGTAACTGTGCTATAATTTTCTTACATGTACTTACGGCATTGCAGCTCTGCCAAAGGAAGTCCCACAATATAGACCTGAAGTTCAGCCAGTTAGACGCCGTGAACCATTGGCTTACACCATGTGGCAGGAGGAAAAAGAAAGTGCTCCATGCTTCACATTCCTGTTGCGACCTCGTGTCATGCAATATAGACAGACATGTAAATTGCTTTGCTGTCTTAGTGGAAAACCTGTTCCCACAGTAAGTAAATATTTACTTCTTGGAGATGGCAATTTTTAGGAGTAACAGGAATAATATTAATTTGAATTCATATTGTCTGCTCGTATTTCGTTCTGAAACATTTAACATTTACATGAAAAAACATTTCTCTCACGATAAAATATGTTTTAAAAAAGGCAAATTAGTTTTTAATAGAGAGAGATGGAAATTCTATCATTACTGAGCATGAATTTTTTTGTTTTTGTCTTTCATGTACTGAATGAAATTATGTTAGGGCATTTTAATAGTGATATCTGACAAGGGTCTGATATGTAATTCAAACATGCGTTGATTTTTGGCAGTAATTTAGGGCATATATGGTTCGTATACAAAGTTTTAGCTGCCAAAACAAAGAACTGTATTACTTGCAGAACTTCCAGTTTGTTTTAGCAACTAAAACTTTATATTCAAGAACCACATGTGATCCTAACCACCAATCAAAAAAATTAAGGTGTGTTTTGACAGGACAGGCCCTTCCCTTGTGAGTATAGAAATTCACAGAAACAAAAAGTCACTAATTCACAAGTGAGAGAACTTGTTTAAGAATATGGTTTACATTGTTCAGAGATACAATAATAAATTTCAGGAATGAGGGATTTTCCATATTCTGTAGTCATGTGTACTCTTTGAATTATTATAATAATAATAATAATAATAATAATAATAATAATAATAATAATTATTATTATTATTATTGTTGTTGTTGTTGTTATTGTTGTTGTTGTTGTTTCCCTTGAAACAACTGAGGGGCCTAAAAGCAAAGGGTTGCAAGGGCTGGTAATGAAGTTTTGAGAAAATGGGGACACAAAGTTTGTATGAATCAATTGTTTTTACAGCCAGTTATCTCGTAATGCAAGCCCAAAGTGTTAAATTTTGAATTTAGTGGAGAATAATAAGTACATTCTCGGATTAAAGGCAGCCACTTAAAGAGTTTTGGATTCATACAAGGAAGTGTTGACATATTTAGTTGTAGTCTCCAATAAATTGTTTAAGCAAGGGCATGCAAAGAAAGCAAGCGGCCTTGGGAAGTAGATACATGGAGGCCCTTATTTCAAAGTTTTGCCCCTCCCTGAACACACAAACAAAATTCATTTCTGCAAAGTTAATTTGAATTATAAGTAATTGTATTTTTTTATTTGTTTTGAATGAAAACAATTTTCAGGGCCCCAAATAAGTTGGGGCTTGGGGCAAGTAGCCCTAGTGGCTCCCCCCTCTCTTCTAAGCATCCCTGCTTACAAGGCCCTAATGAGGGCTACTAGCATTGGTCTCTGATAGTAGACTACTCAGAACATATCACCACTTTGATGTTATGATCCATATTGTAGAGATTATAGCAGCCACCCATTTTCACTGAGCATTGCCTGCAAAGGGAGTTAAGTTGTATATTAGAAATAGCAGTTCACCATGGGAATGTATAATCAATTTTTTTTAAGGACAATTAAAAGATTCATAGAAAAGTCAAGATACCATTAAACAAAAAAAGGCATGCATTCAATATAAACACAATGATTTTTAATAAAAAGAATCTAAAGTATTATTGAATTAAATGTTTAATAGAAAGCAAATAGATATTTAAGAAAGGCTTTCAGTTAAAAAAGTGATGAATTTAATTTTTAATAATTTTTATTTCAGGTCAAATGGTATAAGGACAAGAGAGAATTGAGCAAGTATGAATATACAATGACACATGCTGATGGAGTTGTTACAATGGAGATTGTCGACTGCAAACCAGAGGATTCTGGAAAATATAGATGTGTTGCTACAAATGTCCATGGAACAGATGAAACAAGCTGTGTAGTAATTGTTGAAGGTAAGGGTTAGAAAATGTTCATTTAAATATGAGATGTACAAGCACACTCTCACAAACAAGATATTTCACATTATTGCTTGTACTATTTTCAAGGTGGCACAGATGTAGTGGTCTAGGTAAAGAAGGTATCATTATTGAAATAGATTAGAATGGATAAGCATAGAATAAAATACATCATCAGCGTAAATAAGAGTCATAAGTTAAAAGAAACGTATATCTGTGCACAACCCATATTTAAAATGTAGTACAAATCCATTGAAAATTGTTTTTAGCATTCTTTGAAACTAAAGTTGATAATTTATTTATTAGTGGTATAAAATGAATACCAACTACAAATATTTAGTGGAGCAATCTTCTGTTCATAAATAATTATTATTTGTGTTTGTTTATTTAATATAACTATTTGCTCATCAAAAAGAAAAGTCAAAAACTTTCCCTACAAATAAACTTTCAGACAAACTTCACACACGAAATATCAAGATGACAATATTGAATATCTTTTTCATAACGCTCTCCTCATAGATATCTTCTTTTTTCATAGGCTTTGGAACAACTGCTGAACAATCTGAATTAGCTAATAAATTGATTTATTCTGGAGGTAACCAGTGTGATACAAAAATAAAACATTTCTTTGTGCCTTTACTTGTTGAATCCTTTTCCTTCATTTAACTATAATCTGTAACCGACTGCTATGCCTGGTATTATTTTCATGAATTGGTCAAGTTGATAATTTTTCACCTTTTTCTGTAAGATCACATTTTTTCTTAGTGATATTTTGAAAATGAATCCCAAAATTTGTTTTCTTGACTTTGAAGAATAATTTTCCCTTGTTACAGCAATGCTCTTTGCATGTAAGTGTGCACCAATAGAACCCTAGATTGTAATGCATGAAACTTTCCATTCAAATTAACATAATAACAATTGTCACAAGTTTAACTTTTTTGCTAGAATTTTAAGCATTTACATACTTCCAAATGCTGAAAATTGTGATTAGTATATAGTTAATTGTATTACTTCATTATGTATAATCAAAAAATTTCTATTACATCTCTATTCTTTCTTTACCTCTTAAAACTTTTCATTTTTAAAACTGAAAGACTTACTAGAAACTTTAAACTTGAATACTTAACTGCAATATTTGTGCAAAATCATTGAAATATTTGTGTAATTTTTATGTTAATTGCCATGAATAGCTATTAATTTTGTCAACTATGATTATGCATTACAGGTAGCAGCTTTAGTAATGTTTTTAGTTAAAGTGCTTTTACAATCTTATATGGTCAGTTCAATTGCTATGATTGTACACTCTTTCTGAAGTAGTAAAACTAACATACTTCATGATGAATAGTTTCGAAGGGTTGTTTCTACAGTATTTTGTTATAGTTTTATCGAACAAATGTTTTCGAGTTTTCTTCATTTGCCAGCTTCAAATTGTAATCTGCAATATATTTTAATATTTTTTGTAAATAGATCGCAGGTATATAGAACAACCTAGTCGGCCAGCTCCTCAACAAGTGACTGTGAGGACTGCTCAGACCTCTTCCAGTACCAGCAGTGCAAGACAAAGTTCTTCAAGTGCAACTAACTACAAGGTAATATTGGAAAACAATTAAGTATAATTTACCAGATTTGACACAAAAAATATCTAACATACTATATAACATTCTAGCCTTTCGTTTACCGTGATGATTTTACAGGATCCTTATGATATGATTATATTGTGTGATATCTACGCTCTTCAATTACTAGGACACCATTCATAGAGTCAATATAATTCGAAACTTGGATTTGTGCTGTTTTCTTATCATCTGAATCTGGCTAATTCGAGAATTGGAAAGCCTGTACTATCGAGTTCCACTGTGTCAGTTGTAAATATCCATTTACACGATACTAAAAAAAGTACAACCTAATCTAACCTCACAGTATATATTCCGATATAAATGTAGGGTGAATTTACTTTGCTGGAACGCAGTTCTCCAATCGAGCGCTTAAATATCAAAAATTTAAGTTGTAACGAAGCTCCAAATTTGAATTTCCACTTTCCAGTTGATCAATTTTGCCGCAAAATTTTTATCAATCGGAGTGCACTGAGTTCAGACACGGGCACGGGGCAGGGTAACCAGCTTATTCTCCAATTTTGTTATGACATCTGATGTTCGATGAGCTGAACGTGTTTGGAGACGTTTTCTTGAGGGCGTGCGCTGTGCGCTCTTCCCTGCGTAGGGTGAATGAGGGGGAAGTGAGTTGGGTGATGTCGGTGGCGGGGGTAGTGTTGTGGGTGTAGGGCTGGGAAGGGAAGGATTCCTCTGCGTGCCCCAGACTAGCTGTTGTTTGCAGAGGAGAGGAAAGGGAGGGATGGGATTAGGGAATGGCTGAGAGGGCTGAATTTGTGGCTATTGGAATTTTGAGAGATTTGTTCCAATTTAGGAGGGTAGTTTGGTCTCTATTGTTATGGGGGAGGGAGTTGGAGGATGTCGAGTGGGTGTCGGAAGCGTCGGGTGTGTTTCGGGGGGTTGCGTAAGATGTCAACGTGGGGCGGTAGGAATTGTCGTAAGTGCGGGTTTTGCAGAGCTTTTCGTATACTTGTTGTCGCAGTTTCGTAGATGTCTTTGTCGATAGGTGTCAGATTGAGTTGGCGTTTTAGTCGTGTGTAATTGGTCATAGGTGGCGGTCTGAAGGCTAGTCTAATAAATCGATTTTCGGTTTTTGTCAGTTTGTTGTAGTTCATTTTTGTAGTCATCGCCCAGGTTTCACAGTTGTACTTCAAAATTGGTTTTATAAACGTTTTGTAAATTTGGATTTTTGTCTTTGTCTTCGTTTAGGGTGGCAGATGACTGGTATTAGTGAGTTTAGTCGTTTGTTCGCTTTTTGAACAGTCTCGTCGATGTGTCTTGTCATGGTAAGTTTACTGTCCAAAGTAATGCCTAAATATTTGGTGGTTTTGGTCCAGTCTATTGGTGTTCCGTTGATAGTCAATTGGGGAAGTGCAGGGTCTCTATTATGTCGATGGAAGAGTATGGCGTAGCATTTGGCAGTGTTGAGTTTGAGGTTATTTTCGTCTGCCCACTTTGCTATTTTGTCAAGTGAAGTCTGTAATTCTGTCACTGAATAGGGTAGTCTCCGTCTTGTTATAGTCAGGGTTGTATCGTCTGCATATATGTAGTCGTTTGTGCGTGCAGTTGTCGGAAGGTCGTTGGTGTAGAGGGAGAAGAGCGTGGGTGACAGCACGGCGCCTTGAGGGACGCCGGCTTGGGTGGGGCGGCGAGTAGATGAACAGTGAAGGTGATGTGTATAAAATGATCTGTCAGAAAGATAGCTTTTTAGAAGAGAGTGAAGGAAGTGAGGAATGTAAGGGTTGATTTTATATAGAAGATGTCGGTGGTTGATCGTGTCGAAGGCTGTCGTAAAGTCGAGAAAAACTTATGGTACTGGTTCACCTTCCTGTAGTCGAGTAGCGACGTCTGCTGTTAGTCTTAGTGTTTGTAGTCCAGTCGATCTGTTTTCCCGGAAGCCGAATTGTGTCGGTCTGATTCGGTTGTCTAGTAAGGGAGTGAGGCGTCGTAGTAGTATTTTCTCGAAAATTTTGCCAGTAATCGGGAGTAAGCTGATGGGTCTATAGTTGTCGGGGTCTTTATGGGGTTTTCCAGGTTTCGGTATTAGTTTGATTTTGGCAGTCTTCCAGATAGAGGGGAAATAGGTGTGGCGTAAACAGGCGTTGAAAATTGAAGTCAGGAAGTGTGTGGCGTTCTTCGTCAGTCTTTTTAGTGCTGTCGCTTTTACTCCGTCGGGTCCAGTCGCTTTGGTCTCGTCAAGTAAAGTTAGTTCGTCAGTTACTTCTTTGTCTGTTATTGTCCACAGTTCCTGGAGGTGGCGTGGGAGGTGGGGGGTGCGGAGAAAGTGAAGGACGGTGCTGTCGGGGAGGGGAATGTCAGGTGACGTGAATCGTTTCTCTAGTTTAGTAGCAAATATTTCTGTCATTAGTTGTGGGTCGTATGTATTTGTCCCGTCAGGAAGAGTTAGTGGGGAAATTGCTTCCGTCTTAGTCTGGAGTTGTTTGATAATTGTCCAAATTGAATGGGGGTGCTTTGTAATGTCAGAAATTGTATTGGTCCATTTTTGGTTTTCGTAGTCTTTAAGAGTCGTATGTAGCGTTCGTTTGTAGTATTCGTAGATTTGTCTGTCTTGAGGGCTGCGGGTCCTGTAGAATTGTTTTTGATATTTTCTTTTAAGTCGGATTAGATGTAGTATGTTGTCTGAGAGTTGGGGTTTTTGAGGGTTTATGCGGGTTGAGGATTTATGAAGGGCTCTGTTGATTTGTAGGTTGAAGTAGTCTATTGCTTTGTCGATGTCTGAAGGTTTATCTAGATTAATGGGTTTTTTGACTTTTTTGGAGATTAAATGTTTAAATTTTGTCCAGTTTGTTTCGTATGTTGGGAATGTCAAGTGCTTGCTGTATGAGAGCACGTCTATGGAGAAAAGGATGGGGAAGTGGTCGGAAGTAAGTTCGTGTTTCGGGTGTGGGGTACTAATATTGATGGTGTGTGAGTGGATGGCAAAGTCAAGGATGTCGTGTGGGAGGTGTCGTACTAAGTAAGTTGGTTCTGAGGAGGCGGAGAGAGTGAGGTTGTTGTTTGCTGTCAGGTAGTCATTTAGTATGTGTCCATTCGCGTTGGTGTGTCGGCACCCCCATATAGTAGATTTTGAATTTAAGTCGCCAATGAGTAAACATTTGTCGGTCGTCAGTAGGTCAAGATCTTGTGCTAATAATGGTTTTTGGGGAGGTTTGTATACTGAGGAAATGGTTATTGGTCCGTGGGGTGTGCCGAGTTGGATGCGGGTATTTTCAATGTGAGTTGTAGGAGCTGGAGGGAGTGGGGTGTGTGGAATGTCTTTTTTGATAAGTATAGCGGTGCCGCCTCCATGTGTCAGTCGGTAAGTTAGAAAGTCGGGAATGGTAAATTTGTTTCCTGGTTGGAGGTGTGTCTCTTGGATTGCAAGTATTCCGACGGAGTAGTCCTTTATATATAGTTTGATGTCGTCTAGCTTCCGGGTTAGTCCGCGTTCCAGGAGGTGTTGTTGGTAATCTTTTGTCTGGTCATGAATTTAGAAGAGGTCTATGATTTTTGTGGCGATGGAGATTAGTTTTGTCATGCTGTCTTCAGGTCCTTTGGCGATGGCGATGATTGATTTGATGGACGATATGATTTTTGAAAGGTTGCATGATTTAATGAGGGTGAAAAGTTCTTTGATTTCAGAGAATGAGTTGGTAGATGAGGTGGGGTTGGAAGAGTTGCTGGTGACGTTTGCATAGGATTGAGTGAGAGTCGGGTTGGTGGGTGGTGAAACAGGTGATTGTCTAAGCTGTGGGAATTCATGAAGTGAAGGGGGAGTGGTGGGTTGTCCTTGTCGAGTTTGTGTTTGTCGAAGTTGCAGGTTTTTCAGTTTGTCTTCTTTAGCTTTCAGTAGCGTCGGGCAGTCGGGTGAGAAGGATGGGTGGTCATTTTGGCAGTTAGCGCATTTGAAGTATTCGTTGGGGCAAGTCGAGGTGTGGTGGTTTTCACTGCACTTCCCGCAGATTGTCTGTGGCAGTAGTGTTTAGTATGGTACAGTAGTTGACAGTTGTCGCAGCGTGGGATGTGAGTTGTCTGGTTGTAGTCATGTACTGTAACTTTGTAGTGTAGTAAGTGGCGTAAGTTGGTCTTTATTGATGTGGTCTCAGTTTTGTTTGTCTCTATGATGTACAGTCCGAGTCCTGAGAGGGAGTTGTCAGGGTTACGTCGTTTCATTTCAGACACGTGGTAGTAGTTGATGTTCTGTCTCGTAAGTTCGCTTTTGATTTCGTCCAGGGGGATGCTAGGGGATAAACCTTTGATGACTAGTCTGTCTCGTCGTTCCTCTGTCATACGGTGGTGATGGTAGTACAAGTTGTCTTGGAAGTATTTGTGTCTCAAGTCTGGCGTGATTTCTGTCTTCAATTGCCTTCAGTAGTTTTCTGTATGAGTCGGGGGTGCGTGGTTGTAGTATAAGTTCCTTTTTTGTGCTTTTGGCATAAAAGCCGTCAGGGGCGGTCTTTTGTAGGTCCTGTAGAAGTTTTTGGGGATGTCTTAGTCCGTTGTTGTCAACGTGGATGGATCCAACTTTAGCTCTGCTTTTGGTCGGTTGTCTGTCAGTCTGGGAGGGAGTGTCAGGGTTGTCTGATGATTTGTCGATGTCCATGGTTGTCTCTTGGATTGTCAGGCTGTCGAAACGGTTGTGGGTAGGTGGAGGTGGGGGGATTTTAGGATCGACAATTTTGGCCACAACTTTGGGGAAAATAAAGGAATTTTCTAGGTTGGGAGGTTGGATTGAGGGGGTCATTTGGTTGAGAGGGAGTTGGGCTGGGGGGATATATTCACCCATCGCTTGTGGTGTAGAGTGGTCCGGTCCTCCTGGCGTCGACCTTTTGGCTGCAGTTGAGGAGATCGGAATCCCCTCTTCTGCAGCTCTTTTCTTCTCGGCCGCGATGAAGACCCAGCGGCCTTCGGGTGTGGTGTCGTCAGGGGGAGGGGCGTCAGGCACGCCTCCTCCATGGCGACGGGCTCCGTCGCTCGGTAGTGGTCCTCACCAGTTGTTGACAGGTTAACGCTACAGCCAACAGATTTTGCTCGCCCACAGCCAACACTTTCGCTCTTTTTGTTGCCACGGCAACACTTTTTGCTCGTACGGTGTGCTTCGGTCGCAATGACGATGTGAGCGGAGCGGGCTCTATGAGACGAATCGATGAGCTGGGACGCCGTTTCAATATAGTTAGTGCACACCATAGCACCAGCACGACAGCACCAGACAGCGCTACTGATCTGCGCCTGAGCAAACCGCAAATGCACTAAAGTGATGCGAAATGTGAACTGCGGTAGTGATTTAACGTTCGAGAGTGCACAAACTCCCTACCATCGTATTAAAATTGGAATGTACTATTAAGTTCTCGGGCACTGCGATCAAAGAAACTGCCGCGAGTTTTAAAAGTAAATGTAAAAATTCGTACTAACGCAAAGAAATGATCCATCAAAAGGAAATGATACATCAGTCAAATTTCAAATTGTCGATTGATAGTAAAATTAAGCATCTTGAAACTAAAGGAACTTGATTTCGCAGTCGTGATTACTGAAGAGTGCTATAATTGCATGAACTTCCTACATTGGGTAAGGTTAGGTGGTTTAGCAAAGATTATTCCGCCCTTCAGCGAGAAATGTTAATTTATAGAAACTTGTTAATTTAGTTCACATTATTGCAAGATGCGCGCACGGTTTCTTAAACCCTCGCTTCTCTAGTCGCCAGAGGTGTGGGGAGCTTGGTTATTTTGACGAAAGGAATATTGTATGAAATTTGTAGTTTGTTTATCGTTGCAACATTGTTTCAATTACACGGGAGCGAACATTTCTGAATAAGATTTTGCGTATCACGCTCGTTACTGTCATTTATTCTTATTTCAACTAATGTTGGCAAAGGAGTGGGGGTAGGTATTCCGGGGTGCAAGAAAACGTGCGCGTGTAAATAACACATAATAAAAATATGATAAGAATTCGACATTCAAATATTTTCCTGTCCCTTAGCAAAAAAAAGGCAGAATTTAAAAAGGAAATAAACAGGAAATAATGCAATACATATGTAGTAACTGATATAGACATAAATTAAATCTTATTTGTTTGGTAGAAAATATCAGGCAAACATATTTTCGTATGAAGCCATTATTCCTTCGTGATATGCGCGCACGTTTTCTTGAGCTCTCCGTTTTGCTAGATGCGTGAGGTGTAGGGGGGTCTGGTTATTTCGACGACCGCATTATTATATCAAACCCTTAGCTTGTTTTTTAATGCACACTAGTTTCTAATAAGGGGAGCGAATATTTTCTGGTTATCAGATTTTGTTGACAACGTTCGTTGGTATGTTTTATTCCGAATTCAACCAATGTTAGTAAAGGAGTGGTGGTAGCTATTCCGGGGCTCAAGATAACCTGCAAATGTTATTCTTTGAGCACGCTTTGCACTTACACTCTCCACTTCAGCAGATAGAGAAAAGTTACTCTAAGAAGGGACGTAACAGAAGTGTGGAAACCATTTACAAATGAGCCAACTGCAAATGAAAACATTGACGAATTGAGTGCATGCTGTCAAAGCGGCCCCAGTAATCTCTATGGGGCCGATTTTGATGATCTAAAACACCGCCAAAAATGATCAATAAAATGCTCTAAAAGCAAAACAAAATGAATGTTATCAAAATCACTTCGGATAAAAAAAAAACTGAAGCTGTTGGGTACGTTACTGATGTAATCGAGGCTTCTTCCATTCTTTCAAGTGAACTCAGCTTGCAAACTTTTGGTTTGTCTGGATCAGGAAATCTCTGTCTTTAGTTATCGTGAGATACTTTGAAGAGTTCGGTTTACAGAGTTCGGTTACAGAGAGTTCGGTTTTGCAATGTGCACCGGTTGCGAAAATGGGACCAGCACCTTTTTTTAACCTCCCTCTGCAATACACGAGGAGAAAATTGAGTCATTTTTTGAGAAAAAGAAATTTAAAAAATGCTTATATTTCATGCAAAATTAGGTAGAGTTTCTCACATTTTCTGAGTATTGTACTTCACCATATTTCAAGATGTCTATCAACAAGATTTTTATTAACAAAAATCTCTATCTTTAATATTGAAGTTGCAAAAACTTGCCGAAAAACTGTCGAACTTTGGCAATTCTTGAAAAATCAGGACTTCAAAGTAAAAATGAGATTCGCGTCGTGCTTTTAAGAGTTCGCTATCCAAGGACAATGTTTCATTAACAAAAATTGAAGCCATTGCCGCCCTGGTTCCTTGCAGCTCTCGAACCAGGGTCAAGACGGCGCGGTCCGTGATGTCTTGTGTTGTTTAACTTCCGCGACTTCACGGAGCTAAGCAATTCGGTAGCACGTACCTAGTTAAGCAATTCGGCTTACGACGCTGGCTCTCATACACTGGCAGCTGGTTCCCCTCAAAACTGGAGGCTGCATATCCATCGAATGACGGGAATGTAATTTCCAAGGTTCAGAACACTAATCTATTATAAAACGTAAGCAATTTGGGTAAATTAATTAAACCTTAAGTGTAATAAAATTTTATGCGTAACATTACTTACATAATTTTATGCATTAAGTCCGGAAAAGGTATGTTAACCTCCCGCGCACATGATTCTGGCTTTGATTTCCAGTGGGCGCTCGGGTGTTTGCATTAATTCTGCTTTGAGACAATTGCCGGTAATAGAATTCATACAAAACAACAACGAACCAATTTCGAAAAGACGGTGATCAGTGATCCCACTCTAGCACTTTGCAACAAGCACTATTTTTCGATACTAGTTCTTTTCCTAATCTTAGTTGTTACTGCTGCCACTAGTGGTGATTATAACGAAATAAAATTAATTTATTTCGAAAATTTCCCTACCCTGCTATATATTGCAATAATGAAAAATCTTTCGCACACACTCCTATTCACAGCGACTCTTGCAGAATAACTGCAGGTTCTGCCGGAAAGATCACTGCACACACCTTGTGCAGCAGACGGGCAAAAAAAATATATTTTCTTCCAGAAAGGCTAACTTTACTACTACTTTACACTCATCAACAAACCTAAAATCAAATGAAAATAAATTCCTCACACATAATAAATAATGCATTCAATATCGTCAAATATTGACTGAACTTATGTATTTATAATAATTCGCATCATACGCGAAATTCATAAAATGAAGTTGCAGATAGTTTCAGACGAAGACAGAAAATGTGTGTACCTCTCGGTCACCACTCCGCGCTCTGCCACCAGATCCCCCACCCTGTAAGCTGGTGGCCCGTTGCAGTGCTTAACTAGGACCATTATGTTGCTGAGACCGAAGTGTCAACGGAGTAAAAGAACTTTAGAGCGCGTTGCGTGACTTGGTGCACTGCCTGGGAAAGCACCAGACGCCAGAGAGAACGCTTGTTGATTTCATATCTATTGATATTTCTGCAATATCTTGAATATTGAGTGTCATTAAAAGAAAAATGTTTATTCCTAACATACTACAAGATTTTTAGATTACCTGGAGGTTGTTCAACCTATGTTATATAGTAAGAATCCACATTTTGTAGACTATTACTTTTTGAGGACATTCATTCCGAAATATAGGTTTGCGACAAAACATCTGTCCGTGTGTGAACACTGCTAACGGTTATACCGTAAACAGAATTTTCACCCCTTTATTACACCTCGATCAATCTGGCTGGTGTTAGCAGTCCCTTGAATTTGAAACAGATATTTTAACTTTTGACGGTATTTTACATGGAGCCAAATTTTTATTTTTTCAAAAATGGCTCAATATTTTCTCAGAGTACGCTTATAAAAATTGCTCAGGCCCAATTTTAAATTGCATAAGTTCAATCTTTTTGACCTTTTACGACTACAATACTGCAGATTTCTTCTTTCGTTCTGAAGTCTGTTCTTCAAAATTAGATCTTTAATTAAGGTCCTGTACATTTTTTTCAAAAGTAGAAGTTTTCGCGTAATTTTTGTCAGAAATAAATGAAAGTTTAAAAACATTTTTTTCAAAAACGGCTCCAAATGTTTTACTTTATTTTTTATCTCCATAATGCGAAGTACGTTTCTAAAACTGGCGTATGTAGGATTTTCGATAAACTCTGAACTTTTGAAAATTTACAAATAACGCGAGAAAGTATCCAATGCAGCACTTTTTGTTTTTCATGTTTTGGTTTAAAATACGTACATGCAAATGCACATATTTTGCTTTTATTACGATACATTGTTCCTCATATATTAATATAAATTTACTTACCTCTTCAGTGCCAAGGTTCTCTATCTCATACTACGTACGTAGTGAAAGTAGAACACAAAAGTATTGTAATACTGAAAAAAGGATGCTGATTTTTCATCAGGAAAACTTGTATTGTGGGGCCCTGATATAAAAAAATAGATACATTTTGTTCCTACATGTAGCAAATTACTTTATATAACGGCGCAGTCAGAATCCTTGATATAACCGACCTTTAATTCCGAGAAATTGGTTGACGGCAAAACGCCTGCCCGTCAGTCTGTGGTCAACGATAGCGCCTAAGGGGTAGTCCATACATTATGCAGTCACGCTAAAGAGAGGGAGTGTTTTGAGGCAATGTGACGCTGCATTACATAGGGGCAGGGGGATATTCGATTAGTGTTACGTAACATTGATATTATTTTTAAATTTTTAAAGTTGTTGAAATACTTCCTTTTTTGAATCTTATACTAAAATAGTATCAAATTAAGTGGTTTTAAAACATAAATAATTTAAAGTTCTTAAAAAGTTTTTCATCGATCTTTTATTGAGTCAGTAAGAAAAGAGATAAAATTTTCAAAACTGAATTGTAGTATTTATGACTTTAATTGTTATGAACTTTAACATATAACACAACCCACAAATAAAATGAATACAATATGTTTATTGTGTATAACTTATTTTCATTTCTTGAATTAAAGGGGGGGTGTGGTCCCAGGCGTAACGTAATTATTTAGGGGGGCTCAAGCGCACGTAACAGGGGGGATTACTGTATATGAAAATATTGTCTTATAGCTATATTATTCTAATGGCAATTAATTATGATTAATTTTGTATTTTAATGTATTTATAATTGTATATGTATTATTTCTCATTTGAAATCATATTAGAATTGTATTATAATCTTTATATGTATCATTTCTGTGATGGAAAACCGCTGAACAATCCCTCAACTTCACAAAAGTACTGATTTAGAAAATGAGTTTTCACAATGAACTCATTTTGGTTCTTGGGAGAGATAAATTATATTTTGCAGATTAACAATCCCAAATCTATTTTACAAAAAGATGTCCTGGAATGAATTTCATAATAGCAATTTCCTGAAATGAGATCATTTTAGGGACCGACAATACAATTAACACACTTCTACATTTTTGCATTGTAGTTTTCATATCATTTACTTCATTCCAGAGTGAAGCTATTTTACTTTACAACATTTACTGATATTTTGAGACTGATTTAAAGACATTTAATTAAATGAATAAAAGGATCAACTCATTAGTACAACCTTATTCCCGAAATGTCTCTTTTAAGATTTATATAGTTGCCACACCTATGATTCTTTTGAACATACTGCAAACTGTATTATAACATCTGTAATTTAATGTCACAATATATTTTCTTGTCTCAATATAAATAGATAATACAATTCACGTTCTTATTATGTTTAATTTATCACTTATTAATATAATTCAATTTTCTGAAATTTCAGTCTGCAGCCACAATTGCAGTTAGTAACTCTGAAAGTTCATCAGCCACTTCAGACAAACGAAGTATAAAAAAGTATGGTAGCAAACTGGATGCCACAGGATCACCATCCCGGTCACGGAGTGCTACCAAGGAATTGATTTGTAAGCCATTTCACCAGCTGTCTCTCATTTTTACATTTAGTATGGTAATGCAATGTGCAGAGATAATTAAAATTTACTATTAACGGTTCACTTCTTTTACAGTACCACCTGATGACTCGCTTATGTGTGCACCTGAATTTACTGCAAAATTGGCTGACCTTACCGTCAATGATGGCGAGTCACTTTCACTGAATTGCTCAGTGACTGGAGACCCTGAACCACAAGTGACATGGTCTAAGAACGGACAGGTAAAAATATAAATTTATTAGTGACTTATTCCTAGGAAAGTCTATTTAAGCTAGAAGTATTTGCTTAACAAATAAATGGAAATATAATTTTTTCTTATACATTTCAGCCCTTGAGTTCATCTGATATAGTGGATCTCAAATACAAAGGTGGAGTAGCTTCTCTGTCAATCAATGAAGTGTTCCCAGAAGATGAGGGCGAATACTGTTGTGAAGCAACTAATTCAATAGGTGCAGTAAAGACAAAATGCAAGCTTACTGTGAAACGTAAGTAGTGTAATTTTCTATAGATTAATTAAATACTTACATTTTCATGAAATAATGTGTGCTGAAGTTTCACAGCAGTGTTCAAGAAGCTCTAAATCTAATAAGTATACCGTCATATAAGGAAAAATACCAATCAACTACATTTGTACACATTATATGTATGTGGATTACCATATGCGATTTCCCTTTTTCATATCTAAAACTTAGTATTCTATATATTTTATATTTGTCTTTTTATGGCTGAATTTCCTCTTCACAAATGTGTGATTGAAAAATTGTTCTTTTATTTAGCAATGGACTCTGCAGTCCATGGCAGCAAATCCAAAGGTGGAGACAAACCACCCAAAATTGTAAGTCACCTGCAGTCTGCATTTGTAAAAGATGGTGAACCAGTTACTTTGTCTTGCCGAATCATAGGTATTTTCATTTTTTCAACTGATTCTGTGTGTTACATTGCTATATTTAGATAGCAAACTGCTCTATAAGACATGCTTTGACTAACAGGTGCAGAAAAATTTGACGTTGTATGGCTTCATAATAATAAGGAAATAAAACCAAGCAAAGACTTTGAATATACTAATGAAGCAAACATTTACAAGTTGAACATTGCTGAAATTTTCCCTGAAGATTCTGGCACATACACTTGTGAAGCGTTTAATGATGCAGGGGAGTCATTCAGTAGCTGCACACTCAATGTCCTCGGTAAGTTATTCTTAGCAAGAATAAGAATAATTTGGACAGGAAAAGCCAAGTTTGTGTGCAGTGACTTCTAAAACTTCTCATCTTCATAAGTCTTAAGAAATTGTTCTGTGTTTACATCTTATGAACCTAAATATTTTTTGCCAACTTCAAAATGCATTTTCCTTTTTACTGGAATAACCAACAGATGAGTCATACTTTTTTAAAGATTATATAGATTGCAATATGGTTGTTTATTTGTTTTAGTACCAAATGAAGAGCCCAAAAGCCCAGTGTTCAAAACATTCCCGCAGTCTGCCACCGTTCAAGAAGGAGAGGGTGTGAAGTTTGAATGTGAAACAGAAAAGGCACCACAGAAAGGTAAATTTATACTGATTTTCACCACTACTTAAATACTGAGTTCATTTGATTTTCAGAGCAACATTAGGTTGAAGTTCATTTTTAATTCAAGTACTTAAATATTAATTTAGGCTGCAGTGGTCCAATTTGTTTCAATAACGATGATGTAATTTCTAGTTACCTGGCTGAAGGATGGCAAACCTGTGGACGAAGAAAGTTCCAAGTACCAGTTTGTCCAGGATGGTAAAAAGAAGTTTAAGTTTGAAATTCTTAATTGCACAACAAGTGATGTAGGTCAGTATACAGCTAAGGCATTAGGTAAGAAAGGTGAGACAATGGCAGCATTTGCACTCAACGTATGTCCTGTTGGAGAACTTTGAAGCAACGTGCACCTCTCATTGAAAAAAGTTTATGAAATATGAAGTAAGTATGCTTCAGCAATGCTGTGTACCAAAATAATGAAGTGAACTTAAGCTCCATGGTACTCATAATGTATTCTTTACAGTTTCCACGTGATATCATCGAATCTAAATAGAAACGAAACGAGCGAATTCTTCAGACGTTTGTCTGGATTTTTATGTTGAAAATTGTTGTAATGTATTGTATAAATATTGTACCATTTTACTTCCTCAGATACTACTCGCACTTAAGTTAGTTTTAGTTCTGTAATTGAGAATGTGTTGTGGACTTCAAAACGAAATCCAACTAACAAGTACCTGAATTTATAAATGCCAGCATCGTTAACATCTTCGAATGAATATTCATACATGGTAGTTGGATTTCATTTAATGGGAAGAAAGGTGATAATGCTATGCAAAAATATTTATTAAAAATTGGCTCATTTTATTCACACAACTGCTTTTGACATTTCTCAATTAAGCAGGATAGTTGTACAATTTTATTTCAAAAATTATAGAATTTTTTTAAATGTATCACTTTCATATTACGAAGGGGGCATTTATTGGCTACAACTCTTCAATTGTCAGTTGTTTACATAATTTCAATGGAAAACTGCCTGTTCTTGTTATGTATTTTGTAATGTAAACATAAAATAATGGGAAAATCAATTGCTAACAGCCAAAATGGTTATATATATATATATATATATATATATATATATATATATATATATATTTACAAACTTCAGGACAATTGTAAAAAAAATTATAACTTTCTATGGTCTCATTATGGGCAAAATAAAAATTACGAATTTATTATTGTATTTCTAAATTGCACTTTACTTACATGATTGAACCAATTATTTCCCCAAAATAATTTAAAAAACAAAGCATGCACATAATGGTTTGCTAAAAAAGGGAACAAGTTTAAACACAAAACATCCAGAGGGACACTAATTGCTAAACATCCAGAAAAAAAATTTGGCTAAGATAAAGGCCCAAATTTTATTTGTAACACTGATAAATTTATCAAGCAGTACAACAATTTAAATTTCAATATAGAAAAACAAAACAAACCAGCAATAGAAAACTTTCATTACACCCTAAGAAAAACATTTTATTGCTTATATTTGTTACAGTTACTGACAATGCATCCTCCCATGTGAATTTCCAATTTCCATCTCATCTTCCAGGAATTAATATACAGTAGTTGGAAGCGTAATAACAGGCCAAGTCCCGTGCAATTCATTTCCCTTCTTAGGAATAGCTGGTCTTCCATGGTTCATTCCAGCACCTAAAATGTATTTTCTCAGCCCACAAACAACATAAATCTTAAACAGAATACACTTGCGTGAAAAACAAAAATTACAAGTGTAGCACACCCACACTTAATTTAATGTTTTGGCTGTTCACGATTGATATTACAGCCCAAACATCAAAATCCATAAATATTTTGGTTAAATTTTGTGTACAACCATAATTCTATTAGTACACAAGCTACTAACGAAGTTCTGGGAAGGTAGATGGAAAATTTGTCCCGTTGGAGGAATCGCAGGTGAAGGAATAATTAAAAAAAAACAAAAAACATTAACCTATATTCTATTATTGTTGACTTTATTTCAATTAATGTATCACAAGAGATCATTGACAAATACACAAAAACAAAAGTTTTCATGGTTGAACTTCGCAATATATACTTACTCCAATGGCAAATAAACAATAAAATCAACTAAACGAGATCCAACACTTATCACATCACTATTCACTAACACGCGGAATTCACATTTGCACATCACTGTTCTACACACATTTCATCTTCTACACACTAATCACAACACAAAATACTTTTAATATTCGGTTTGTGTACTATACACGCCCGTTCACGGCGTCCTGACGGCATCACCAGGGCATCACATCCTGATAACATCTTCACTGATCTTCATAAAGATGGGCTTAAACGACAAAGAAAAACAACAACAAAACAAAAAAACGACGGACACAGAGATTATTAGAGACAGGGCCAGAGAGTATAGTAGTAGAAGAATTCAGGACTTGCGAGATGTCTGGAATGGCGTCACATTTGGCGGGAAAGTGTTTGGTGGCAACCTCTGCTGTGCGCGTAAACGATTCCTAGAGAATTAGTAAGTTTTTGGCTGTATTATGCGGTTGCCGATGTTTGTGTTTCATATCAAGTTTGTTATTTACAATGATATTTGGTTTCTTTCGTGTTTTTAGGTTCTGATTGCGCATCTTGTTCATAAATTTAATTTATATATTCACTATTCTATCATATATTTCAAGTCACTATATTTTCATTTTGAAAATGGTTCGAAATATTTTTTCTCACGTCCTTGGCTAATTTGTAATAAAATGAATAATTCCCTTTCATCGGATATGAAAAGTGCCAACGAATTTCGGGCCTCTCTGTTATTCAGGTAGAAGTGACTTCCGTATATTTTCATAAACTGTCGGCTTTTTAAATATTTATTTTAGAAAATTGTATTAATGATAATCATTGATAGAAATATTACCTACATTAAACTTACTATTCTGTGGGGAAAATCTAGAATGTTTATAAGCACAGTCCCAAAAATGTTCGTAACTTTTCACAGAGTGTAAGAACTTTCAACACCAAGTTAACCTAAAGTTGATACAATTTAACGTATTAATTAATATAAATAATGGTTATTAAAAAATATTAATAAATATTATACTTGTTAACGTATTTTTTAAAGTCTTTGCTAGTTTCCTGGGCTGTATTCAAATTTTGATTGTTGAATTTCAGTATCAAGGCGCGCGTTTAAAATATTGCATTTGATATTTCCAATGATTTGAATGATATCATTTTTCATCAGACATGTTTTCAATATTTTTTGCTTGCTAAGTTTTAATGAACATTTTATGCTATTTCTTGCGATACAATTAGCACATGACTTAATATCCCGGATGGCAGAAGTAAATAGTTGATTTACAACGTCATATTACATCATATTTCAGCTTAGCTTATACCATAATACCATATAACCATATACCATATAACCCTTCAAATGCTGAGATGGCCCCTTGTTTGCTCCTGAACAGTAATATAACTTCGCTCTCTCCACTCAAGGCATATTGACTCGTCATACACGATTGTAATTGTATATGTGACTCAATAAATATTATTATTATTATTATTATTATTATTATTATTATTATTATTATTATTATTATTATTATTATTATTATTATCATATTTGAACCATTACTTTGCGACAAACCAGCCACTGTCACTTGCCACCCAGGGGCGACGGTGCTGTCCTCTGAAACTCTAAAAGTCACATGTTCTGGGCAGCTCTGTACATATTGTAACTGAATTAAAACACACACAGGTAATATTTAACAAAGATGTTTATTTGTAAACAATGATACACTAAAATACTTGATTTATTTACAGATAGACTGAACAGTCCTTGTGTTCTTCACTTGGTTATTTCCTTACACACGACTCACTTCTCTTGATTATTTATATACACCGTTCACTTTTCCGATTATTTATTTACCCTTTCCTTCTAATTATTTATTTACACTATTCACTTCTTCGACACTATCGCACAGTCCGATGCGATGTCTACGGTCCCCTGCGCTGACCACAATTCCCTGCGCAGACCACAATTCACGGTGCTGATCAGGGCCCACTACACTGCTGTTCCCCGCGATGCACACTTCACAGCTCAGCATCCGGCTTCAGACTGCTGTTCACCTACTGCACCACTGTTCACCGCAATGTACACACTGACTGACTGCTTATTCACTGACTGACTCGCGACTGAATGTCATTAAAAGTAAAATATATATTCTTAATATATTATAAGATCTTTTTTGACTATCTGGAGGTTGTGCAACGGCAGCGATATTTGACACCTTGGGAACTGACGTTCGCTTGTCCGCGCAGGTTTTCTTGATCCCCCATTTTATTAGATGGAGTGGGAGGGGTAGTTATTTCAACGATATGACTATTATCTGAAATATGTGGATATTTTTCGATGCGAAATAACTTCTGTTACATGGGAGCGAACATTTCTGATCATCAGAGTTTGCCAAGCAACAACGCTCGTCGCTATTATTTATGCTTATCTCAACTACTGTTAGCAAAGGAGTGGGGGAAGATATTACGGAGCTCAAGAAAACATGCCTAATGCATTTTTCTTAGAAAGTAGTGATGTTACAACAATTTATACTTTCTCGCATTATTTGAAACGAGTACGGAGTATCATAATACTTGATGAACCTGCAAAAGTGTTTCCAAGCAGCAATTGTTTTTCTCCACGCTGTGATGCGAATTCAGTTTCTATGGTAAGCATGTCTTTTACATTACCACATACACCAACAAAATGGTGTTCACCAGCCCCACGTCTTTCCTACGCTTTAAAAATAGTTGAACCATGGCATTTGCAATGTTAAAAAATACAATGATTTTCATTTACTTTATTTCAAGATCTAGTTTTAAAGAACACATTTCATTAAGGAAACTAATCTGTATCAACAATGTTGTAATTTTGCATTATTAATTGTTTTCCGCAATTTTGAAGTAGACAGTGCGTCGAAAATGGGACCTGCGCTATTTCATTGTGTACTATCTTCTATTTGAGGAAAAAGAAAGAAAAAAACTGTAGTCGTTTTGGAAAAGCGCAAAATTTCCAGAAAACTACTCGTATTTTCTAAAAAATTTATATAACTTTGTTTAAATATCTGCCTTTCAAGAACAGATTTTAAACAGAAAACTATATCTATCTTCAATATTGTAATATTGTAGGAATATGCGGAAAGAAGTTGAACTTTTGCAATTTTCCAAACTTCAGATTTCCCTATGAAAATGAGACCTACATAATTTTAAGCTTTCTTTACGCTATCCGAGAAGCACGTGTAATAAAAAGATTTGGAGTCAGTTTTGAAAATGTTGAGGATTTATGTAAAGTATCACAATAAATCTAAATATCCGTTTCAAACTCACAGGGCCTTGAGTTCGTTCAGATCGATCTGGAAATGTATTTTTTTGGGAAAATCATGTTAGAGGTTGGCCTTGGCCACAACCAGAGAGCCGAACGGAGAGATGTTTTGTCATCACCCAAATTTTAGGTATCAAGGATCCACAAAATGTGAATTCTGAATACACAATTTTCTATATGCAACATTAAATAGCATACACTTTCCGCTTAAAGTCGTGGTAACTGGGTAAGTCCTAGGCATTTTAGGACACAATGGGTTCCCTAGACCCCCACAGGACAATGAAGTTTCTTTCCTGTATTTACTACCAGCAATGCTAAATTGCTCCATCGTAATTTACAAATTGTGTATAAAGTTTAATAGAGCTTCTGAGAGCAATTAACGAGATACTCAGTAGATCGCTCGAAACGTGATCCCCAGGGTCTTGAGGGCACTGACTGTGAATCTTGGCATAGCCCCAGAGGTTCCAATCACCACTGGTAGGATTCTGGCGTTGTGTACTCCATAAAGTTGGGCTGCCAAGGGGATGACTGATTAGTATTTCACGACCTTTTCCTCCCCTGCTTTCAGAAGGCTAGACCCATCCTCGTGGCGGACAGTCACATCGACCACGTGGACCCCTTCCCGGCTTTTTATTACCAGGTCAGGTTTGAGACTAACCCCTTCGGCAACGCAGAGAGTGGCTCCCGTGGACACCACGGTGCCCGATTTCCGGAGCATCTTCCATTCTATGAAGTTTTTGATCTCGTCATGACGCTTTATTCTTGCTGGCTTGGTAAAAATGCACTGACTGGGGATGTGATTCATCGTTTCTACCGCTGCATTGCACTTCCTGCAGTATACATCCTCTACTAAGAGTAGTTTTATTGGCAGCGGGATTAGATCTCAATTGGAGTGCAGTGATAAAAATAACTTTCAGAAGATGATAATCTTTCAAAAAGACATTTCCAATCGGATAGTTTATATGCGCCCTAACCGCTCTCCTTTGGGATCCCAGCTTGTCTCAGGCGGCTACCTCGTCATCGGCGCATTTCTTCTTTCAAGCCCTTAAATCTTGTTCAGAATAGGGCCAGTTGAGTCTCAGTGATTTTGCTGTCTTTAGTATCCGTTGGTAAAAACTCGGACTGGAGCTCAACCATCTGCAAACAGGATCTGCAGATTTCTCTAGTCATAATCCGAGGTTCAGCGCATCTTTAGGAACGTGTTGGGCGAGCCACAGCAATCCCAGTCCTCCATCTCTCCTGGCCAGATAGAATAAGCCATCTCAGTACTCATAGGCAGATGTAGGAACTTTTTGACGGCCACTCTGATTTGACCGTCCGCTTCCCTGAGTATCGACATAGATGGCATGGATAATACCAATTGATAAAGGTAATGTGGCATTATGTAGGTATAAAGTGAGCAGTGGAGTAGGTATAAAGGCGCCTTTTGAAGCCTCGATACTGCTTCCATTAAATTCGATACGAATGCTTTAGATGGGAAGCTGTTCTAGATAGAGTAGTTCACTCTCAGGTATGTTAGAGTATGATCATTACTGACAAGGGGAATTCTCTCTCCCAACCTTTCCAGACGGGTCCTCAATGAACCAGGATCGTTCAAAAGTTGTAATTTGAAGTTATGAACATTTCGCGACGCACAATGTCATTTCGAGGGCTCCAAGATATTCCACCACAATATCAACAAATGCTTGAGCTCCTGGGGCATCTTTTGCTAACAGCACCAGATCGTCAACAAATGTTAACACGGACACACTCCTTCCCAATAGCGTATATCCTGACCTATTTTCCAATTTCTCAAGCAGGCACTCCATGAGGATGTTAAAAAGTAGTGGGGACAAGAGATCACCCCGTTTTACGAATTGGTACCTCAATTCCTTTCGAGGGGTTCTGAATGTCGGTGGAAACATCGGCGTAAGAGTCCATTACCCAATTGGTAAAGGCGTCAGGGATCCCTTTCCTGGACAGAGCCCACCGAATCGCCGCGTGAGGAACAGTGTGAAATGCGTTGGATATATCTAGCACAGCACCTACATCACCCTCTGTTTTGTCATGTCACAGACTGCTTCACAAAGAATTTGAATATTAGCGAAACAGACAGGTATAAACCCTTTCTGGCGTGGTTTGAACTTCACCACGGATCGATTGCGTTTGTCCACAATGCCCCAAAAGATGCACAGCAGAGAACTAATTATGATGGGGCAATAGTTAGGGACAACCGTATTATCCTTACCCTCTTTTGGCATAAAGATGGTGCGATTAGTTTTCCACCCAAAAGGCACAAAGCCACGGTATAAAATTTGGGTGTACAATAGGGACAATATTTCAATTTTTGCTCCTGAAGATATGTGGCTAATTTTTATCTTATCTGCTCCTGGAATCGTGGCATTTTTCATCCCAGCCAGACGACTTTTAATTTCGGCAACTTGCACCGCGTATAGAATTGTGTCTGGATCCGTTTCAGGTGTCAACAATTTATCACCCTCTGTTAATTCGGAAAGCCGAATTGGGTGCGTGTTACCCCAGATGGATTTGTACAGGTCATTAACCTCATCCCTGTTGAGGGTCTGTTTGTCGACACTACTATAGTCAATGCCCGTTTAATGCACTTTACGAAAAGCGCTGGATCATACTTGAAAAGGCCCTTCGCCCTAGCATAAGAGAAGCGCTTCCTAGCGCGTTTGCCTCCATGTCTATGGGGCCTTTTAGAATTGATGGCAGTGGGTACAGAGGAGCCACCCAAGATCTCCACTATATAGGCATAGGTCTTGTTCTATTGGTCCTGAGATTCAATATTTGTTTTGAGTTCATTTCCCACCTCAACGAGCTCTTGATCTACATTAGTTTTAGAACTGCCCCAGGTTCCTATCCTAGTTGAAATATTTTCCTTCCAGTTAGGCTTGGCTTCTAGTGTGACTCTGTTAAGACAAGTTTCAGTAGTTACGTCTCCGGGCGACATAGCAGCCGAGGACTCAATAAAAGTTTGGTCCTGTCCTAACCGACCAGCGGTGTCGGAATGAGCCATGTCAACAGCAGATAAAACAGAATCAAATAGGACGGGCTCAGCCGAAAGCTCCTGATTCATCTCTGAAGCTATAACGGCCTCCTTGTTAGGGGATCGCCCCCAACTGCTTCCGGGGAGGCAATGTCTACCATTGCGAGTTCCTCAGGGCCACTGCCTATGGGCCGAGGTTTTGGAAGGGAATCGGTATATGACTGTTTGCTTATCTCGACCTGTAAAGACGTTTCCACCCCTTTTGGACAAATGTCAGAGCAGGGGTTCATCGGCTTCCTTCCTGTCCCAATGGTAGGCCTTCGATACAGGGGAGAAGAAGAAATCAACGTAGGGATTTGACTTACTGGAGTCTTCGGAGGGCTAATGACCCTGCGAGGCGATGCGATAACAGCAGCACTAGTAGAAGGTCTATCTAAATCATCGGACCACCGGCCGTCAGATGGGGACGACGATGACTCTGCAGTGACGGTAGCTACAGTTTCAATGGTTGCTAAATATCTTCGATATGTAGTCTTCTTTTTTCACCTGTGGGGCGGTCTTACCCAGTAGAGCGGCCAAATTCTCGTTCGACGTCTCTGGTTGCTCTTTCTCCAATGCCGCCATTTTCATAATTTCCTCCGAAGAGAAGACTTTCCCTGCTCTAAGCACAGCAGTCCTACCACTACGCTGCACCTTGGCAGCTCGAGCCCTATTAGCTGCGTCTGGATGAACATGGCGCAAATGTTGTGAGAGCCCTGATTTGGTTGCGAAGTTAGCGGAGCATAACTCGCATATAAAGTCTCCTTTAGATTCTTTCGGACCCGGGCACTTAGGGAAACGACGCAAAGCTGATAGATTACCTTTGTAATTCTTGCTGCATTTGGAGCATAGAAATATTAGGGGGATATCGCTATGGATAGTATCGTGATGCCGAACCATGTTATTCAAATCAGTGGCCATGTAGCCACCCCCTCCTTTCTGGGCACAATGTGCGCAGCGACTTGCCTCGAAGGGAATCCTAATCATGAACCGTTCCAAGCTAGGGACGTCATAAATGGTGGCCTGTTGTTCACGGGGCGCTCCACCGTGCACACCGTGCTTCGTTCATAGTATCCTCTGACAGTCGCTCTGAGGAGCACGACGGGGCCATGAGCTGCATACCCCCGACTCCCTTCCCCCGTGATTTGAGGTCCCCGAGATGTTTTTTCTGTCAGGGATTTCCTTCCCTTAACTAGATGCTCCCGGCACCGTAGACTCGCCTATTGCCCATCTCTCTTGGCTGCACCTGAGGTTGCCCCGAGATGCATTACCAGGGAGATTGCAGTGAGATTTCACAGTACCGCGAGGAAGTGAGAGAGTGGACTTGTCGGCCACGTAACAGCAAACCCATTACAGGCCATTACGGCTATTACAGCCATACGATTGCGATCCCATTACAGGAGGGCTTCTCAGTATTTACTTTTGTAGGTTTACTAGCATCGCCTACATCACCAAGACCCTGGGCGACATCGGACCCCCAAAACATTCCCCCGTGTTGGAGGAAGTAATTTACTACATATGGGAACAGATTCATCTACTTTTTTGATACCAGAGCTCAATAATACGAATTTTTCTGGACGAAAAAATCGCCGAATTTTGCCTCAACACTACAATACTCTCTGTTTAGTACGTAAGAACGTAGTATGGTGAGAAACCAAAATATGTCAGTCATGTTAGTGATTTTGCACACTCACTGATGCCAAACCAAATTGGAGAGGCGTTGTCGGTGATCTTGTAGTAACTATTCATATTCATTTGGAGATCTTGTCGCCAAGGCTCATTAGAACACTTATATACTCTTGGTGCATAAATAAGTATTGTTTCGAGTTTAATTAAAGTATGATGGAAGTAAACGCGGACTCTTAGACATGCGGTTCGGCTGGCTTCCCCTTCTATGTCCCTTTGATGACTAAATTCACGAGTATACTTATTTTCATCTGCTTTTCGGCATGATTTGTATCAATTATTGGTAGGAAAGCCGTGTGACGTACTGGAATTAAGTTGCACAGACTAATTTTTTGAAAGTATTTACATATATTAACAGGCAAAATATACACCAGTTAAATACGCAGACATTGTCATGAAACTACCAGCAACCTTTTCTGCCCCTTATTCGCGAAAACCCCGCGGCCGTCCCTGGGCCTTACAGTCCAGTGCGGTCCCTAGGCCCACAGCCAGGTCGGACGCCGAACCGGTCTCTGCATGGAAGACCGCGTGCTTGAGACCACCAGAGATATCGCACAGTCTTTCAACTCCCAACATATCCCACGCGAGCGCAGACGACGCTGCGTTAAGTACCCGGAGGGCTCGCCCCTCCCGACTCGCCTCCCCTTGTGGCGCCATGCTCTCGGCGTCCCGAAGGCTCCCCTTCTCTAGGGGTCGTGCGCAAGCCTCAAGACTCGCCATTTCCGTGGCGTCCCTCTATTTAGCGCAATGCGCCCCTCGGCGTCGCCTCCACGGCGCCGGGCATCCAGATCCGGGATAAGCACTCCAACCGCCCCCTCCCGTCTGCGTCGGTTCAGGCACGTCGGTGCACATGTCCGCGCCCGCGCCAGGAGGACTACAACTTTCCGCCGACCCGACTGGATCGGAAGCGTTTCGCCACGACGTCACAGACCCTTCTATTCCCGGGGGTAGACTTTTTTCGCAAAAAAATATGCCCAGGAAAAAAGTCTGTTAACTAAATAACTGGTCGTGCGACCTCAACATACTAAAATTTTCACGTAAAACAAACATTACAAACAAGAAAACCAAGACCTATCTAATATATTATATATATATATATATATATATATATATATATATATATATATATATATATATATATATATATATTGCCACAAAGTCGCCACCTCCTACGCGTCTTCGGAAAAGGTGGGTCGCCTTACTTTTCAGCTAGCTCAGACGGTAGAAAGGTGGCCTGAAAACAAGCGATGGCGGGCGGACGTTGTTTCCATGAAAATGAAAGTTTTAGAAATCATCAAAAATTATCAATAACAATGATTATAATAAGCCTACTACGAGCTCCTTGGACTTTACCCTCAATAAAAGCCAAAATTCTTCATACTGAATTTTCAAGGCAAAAATCGTCATCTTGAATTTTGTAGTTTTGAAATATAACTTGCAATTTTCGAAAACGTGGGTGAGTTCGCCGAAAATGGGACTAGCACAATACTTTTTACTACATACATGCAAGAAGAAAATTTAGAGCGGTTTTTGAGAGGAAGTTCTTATAATTTGTTTAAATTGTCTATATTTCGCGTACAATTACATGAAAACTATTGGAATTTGCGACAAATTGAACATGATCGTATTTCAAGATATGGTTTTTACGAAATATAGAAAATATCTCTCTATCTTCAATATTATAGTTGCATGAAGATACCCCCCTCAGAAAAAAAATGCACTTTTGCAATTTGTTGCTTTTAGCCATCCCAATGGTTCTCAGCAAGTGGTAGGGGAAGGGATTGAAGGTACACAAGGATTGGTACACAAGCACTTGTGAGGAAAAACATTCTACTTTATACGCGTTTGTTTACAGAGCTTATCACATACCTGGAAGAAGTTGCACTCAGGGACCAAGAACCACCAGTAATTCCAGAACAACCCCTGAAAAATCTTTCTAGTATGTGCAATGAACTCGGAAGATGTAGGTCCGGAAATGTTGGGGACCGCAGAGCAATTTTATCAAAACCGTAGCTCGCGTACCAATTTGTCGAGTCGACCGACCAACCAATCCGACAAGTTGTGTCGCTTTGAAGCTAGTTGACAATCAAAAATTTTTCTTAGGCGGTTGGTAGCTTTTTTTATTTACTTTTTAAATGTCGCTTTTTAACATGTTCATATAGCGACCACTGTGATTGTTTCTACTCTAGGGGGAACTGTAGGAAGGGGAACTCAAGGGGGAACACGTTAGGACAACACTAACACACACAAACATTCATGACCGAGGCGGGATTCGAACCCGCGATCCTTCGATCCAAGGCAGCTACGGCAAAATGTCTTTATGTGTGCCTATTTTTAAATATGTTTACTTTCTCGCTACGGAGTAGACAAAATGTTATGTAATGCTGCGCGAAAAAAACGCAGAAAAACTCTTATTGCAGGCCCCTGGTAACGAAAAAATGTATAAATCTAGTTGCTAAATTTAGAAAAAAAATCTTTAACTGGTGGTGTAGACAGAATCCATGTTTAGTGGGTCCTTGATTCCGAAATATCGAATGGCGGCAAAACGTGTCTGTCCGTCCGCCCTATGTCTGTTTGTGAACAACGCTTGCAGGTAAACTGTTCAGTAGCAATTTCTTCAAAATTGATATTTCCCAATTCATCTGGCCGATGCCGTGGCCCCATGAATTTGATACCGACATTTCAATTTTGGGGTATATTTTGTATGAAGCCCCTAGGTCATTTTCCAAAATTTCAAAAAAATGGCTTCATTGTTTTTGATTGAATTTTGTTGTTGGATAGTTTGAAGGACGTTTAAGAGAAGTGTACATGCCTCATTTTCGTTAAAAACTCTGATTTTTCGAAAATTGCAAAAAATCATACTTTTTCGGGGTCTTCCAACAACTACAATCATGAAGATAGAGATTTTTCCCTTAATGAAGTTCCTTAAAGTTCCTTAAAGATAGATTATAAAATAAGTCTGTCCAATTTTCGAAATTTGAGTACTTTTCACGTAATTTTGCGTGAAATACGGGCGAGAAAACACGTGGTTTTAGCACCACTAGTTTTTTACTGAATCGTTAAAAAAAAAAAATTTCGTCTCCTTTTCCACACCTACGCCTGAGGGAATCAGCAGGGCCGCTAGCAGTGCGGGGAGGCTGGCTCTGCCGCGCATGCGCGCAAGAGGACGCGCTCTGGAGATGCGCTCTCTCTCTCTCACTCCTTGGGCAGCGAGCCTAGGCTCCCAGCAAGCGCACATTTGCATCGTGCTGCACGTCCACACGGCGGCATCAAATTCGCCTCATCGCCCTAAGGTTATGGAAAAGTAGAGTGAGTTGTTTTTTGCCATTTCTGTGATTTTTGTTGTTCGTGAAACAATTGATGAAGCTACAGATTCACTGTAATAGAGAATGCCCCACAAACTATTGGCCATTCCCACAATTTCTAAAAGGTTAACGATATCGAAAATGCAGTTTTCGTTCAACAATGCGAAATTATGACGCAAGTAATATGCCGTAGAGATGGAAATAGTAGAGATACGTAGTAATATGCCGTATTAGATATGAAGAGACTTTTGAAAACTGCATTACAGCAGACATAACCAAGAATGAACTTTCAGGATGAGTATTATTTGAAAGAGACAAAATTGTCTCTTTTAAACTTATTGCAAAATACATTTCTGCTGAAATATTTCGTAGTCAACGGTCAAGAATATAAGAGATTGTTCAGTCGATGCAACTAAATCTAACTTTACTTTCTTTACACCTTGGGTGAAAAGAATATGATTAAATTAAAGAGAGTGAGGATATTCTATAGAAATTCCATATAAAACTCAATAATTTGAGTACACTGGCTATCGAGAACTGTCTGATAAATTAACTGACCACGGACGACAGCGTCAAGAACCAGTTATCGATGTCTTTGCTGAACGATGAACCCGTAAATTGGAACTGATTTACAAACAAGAGTAAGGTTAAATTTTCAGAATACCCAACTCCATAACTCTCCTCCCGATTTTCCCAACATACCGACCGAATAATCGTATTGCGTGCAGTAGCGTTAAGCTAACCAATCATTTCAGATTTCGAAACGCTAGCACAAATGTGAAAGAGGTGTTCAACTGGAAAATTAAATATTTTATTTATTCACTCATTCATCCACCCATCCACTCATCCATTCATCTATCAATCTATCTACGCATTCATCCATCCACCCACCCATCCATACATTCATCCAACCAACCACCCATCCTCCCACCCACCCATCAATCCATATATCCACCCACCCACCATCCATCCATCCATCAATTCATCCACCGCCCAATCATTCAGCCAGCAATCCATCCAGCCAACAAGCCATCCATCCACCCATCCATCCATTCATTCATACATACATCAACCTACCCACCACCTATTATAATTCAACTATCCATCTATCCATCCACCCACCAACTAACCCATTCATCCACTCACCCATCCATCCATCTATCCACCCACCGATTCATCCATCCATCCACCCACCCATTCATCCATCCATCCACCCACCCACCAATTCATCCATAAAATCCAGCCACCCACTCACCAACCCATTCACCCACCCATTCAGCCGCTCATCGGTTCATCCGTCCATCCATCCATCCATCCTGGCAGCCACCCATCAGTCAATCTAGCCATCCAACCATCCACCCATCCATCAATCCATCCATCCATTCATCCACCCACCCATTCACCCAACCACCGATCCATCCAGCCACCCATCCATCCATCCATTCATCCAGCCACCTATCCAGCCAGCCATCCTTCAATCCATGCACCCACCATCCATGCACCCACCATCCATGCACCCACCATCCATGCACCCACCATCCATGCACCCACCATCCATGCAATTCATACATCCATCCAGACATTCATCTATCCAACAACCCAGCCTTCTAGGGAGCCACCCATCCACACATACACCATCACGTCCATACAACATCCAACCCACCTACCCATTCATCCATGTACGTATCCACTTATCCATTCATCCTTCCTTCCAGTCAGCCACCTATCCAAACAGCCAGTCATTCATCCATCCAGCCATCCATGAACCAATACATCCACCCATGCATCCATCTATCCACCAACCCACATATCCAAACATCCACCCTCTCACTCAACCATCCTTCTTCCACCCACCCACCCACCAACACATCTACATACCCACGCATCCTTCCACCCACCCACACCAATCAATCCATCCAGCCAGTCAGTCATCCATCAATCTATCCATCCCCTCACCTACCCATTCTCCCATCCTTCCTCATCCACCCTCTCAACCACCCGCACACCCATCCATCCACACATTCACCATCTATCCATGCATGCATTTATCCTTCCATCCGTCCATCCTAAATACAGTCACCCACCCACCCATCTATTCATCAGTCCACCCACTTACCCATCCACACACCCATCAATAAATCCATCCATCTAGCCAACTAGCCATCCACCCAGTCAGCCAGCCAGCCATCCTTCCAGCCAGCCATCTACCCATCCATTCTTCATCCAGCAATCAATCCATCCATTCAGCCTGCCATCCAACCTTCCAGCAAGCAATCCATTCATGCACCCGTCCATCGCTCTATCCATCCATCTAGCCAGCTAACCTGCCTATCTGCATTCCATCCAGTCATCTAGCTATCCAACCAACCATATATTCATTCATCCATCCATCCACCCCCTACCCATCTACCCAACCACCCACCCACATATCCATCCATGCATCCACCCCCTACCCATCTACCCAACCACCCACCCACATATCCATCCATGCATCCACCCCCTACCCATCTACCCACCCACATATCAATCTACGCATCCCCCCATCCATTCATTCACCCACTTACTCACTCACCCATTTACTCTCCCACCCACCCACCCATCCCTCCATCCAACCACTTATCCATCCATCCATCTATTCAATCATCAATCCATCCATCCATCCACCAATCTACCCCCACCTATCCATCCATCCTACCATGCACCCACCCACCTACTTACCCTTTTCATCTATCCATGCCAATATCCATCCGTCCATCCGACAAAGAACAAAGTTAAATAAAAAAAAGTGGAGCCACTTTTGAGAAAATTATAAAAATGTTTCTGAGAAGTAACATTTCTTTCATGTAAAGTAGTATCAAAAATCAAAATATCTGTTGTGTTTAAGTGTTTTTCTGAGAGAGAGTTTATCTCAAATAATTTAACATGCGTGTCTCTTAGATGCAGTTTCAATTGTTTGTTTGCGTGTTTAATTTCTTTGCACAGTGTTCGTTTGTTGTACCAGAAGGGCAGAGTCGAGACTATAATGTTTGTGTTTTGGGCGGCACGTTGTAGTTTGTTTACATGTTGTTCCGGTGTATAGTGACCACTCAAATTGATATCATTCTGCCCTCCTATGATGATGACTGTATCTCGCTTGGTGAGAGATTTTGTGTGGGTGTGCAACTCACTGGTCAAGTCGGCAAACCTCCCGTTAGTTTAAACACGCCCGTGACAGAGAAATTGGATGGGAGTTTCCCACTGAGCAGAGAATAGATTTGTCGCCCATGGCTATCTGCTAAAATCAGCACCTTTTTGATGGGCTCAGAGGGAATGTCCTTGTTTCCTTGTGGACCAGGTTCTGCAACTCTACGTGTCTTTGCTTCTTTGGGCTTGCTAGCCTGTTTGCGTTGATTTGTGCGTGGACGGGCCGATGATGGGAGAGGGTAGTGAAGATTGGAACTCAGACTAATATAGAAAGTATCTCCTTAACCAATATCCTTTTAATTTAAGTGTATTAAATTATTTAATTTAAATTACGTATTTATTTGAAAAAAAAGGTATGTGATTCTAGTTAGTATTTAAATGCGAATGACTGATTAAATGAGAAAGAATTTCAATGCATTTAAAGTAATAGAGCTAAGCTGCAAACTAATAAATACAAATTAGATTTCTATACTTTACCTATTGTAAGGCCACGAAATTCACTACTTTCATACTCGACCATTTGAAACCCAAAGTTCAACGTTTTCCGTTACTGTTGTAGACGAAACTTTGAATTTTCATGTTTTTTTCACAATTGTCACAACACATTCACTAATAGTTTAAAACTTTACACAGATCTAAATTACTTTATAGAGAAGTATTGGAAGTCTTTAAAGCATTCAAATACAAGTTTGTCTGTTACACCGTTTTTAAACCAATATCTGTATTATTTCTTTTTCACTGCTTGGGACAATATAAATATCTTTTCAGCTTATTTGTAACACGTAAATAAGTAAAGAAAACAATTTAACAACAAAAGGTATCTGAAAAGTAATGTAGAAAAGTAATGAAAATTAAGTCAAATATTGAAGTACAGCCAGAGCACGGCAGTCAAGTAAGCAAGCAAGGAAGCAAGTCCTAGACCAAAATTTCCGTATAGTCTATATTTAGACGAAGACAGAAAACTGCTATTCCCAGTGCCGCTGAGGCCCAGTGCTTTACGAGTAAGCCTGTAGCGCTTTCTAGGGACCACTGCGGTACTAAAATGCTCGGGGAATGACAGAGTGCTCGTAATGTTGCCGCATAAGATCGCGCGACCAGACGGATGGCTCGTTCTTCACAATATTAAATATCCATACGTGTGACGTCACACATCGGTGCGCTGCCTCTCTTGCAACCTCACACAAAAGAGAGCATTTGACAGGTCCTCTTTGATTTCAAAATGATTCAATTCATTACTATTGCAGCAATATCTCAATACTTGAATGGCATTAAATCGAAAAGACGTATTTCTAACATATGATAAGTATTTTAGGATTAATTGGGGATTGTGCAACCGTGCCACTTAAGCCGAACTACCACTGTGATCGAGATGGGAGTCATTGAGCCAGAAGCTGAATTACATTACTTGTTTCAGACATATTTAGTCTTGTAGAATTATACAGTACAAATGGTAACTACTACTTTAAATATCATTGTTTTAATCAATATTATTTTCTTTTTGATGCTCAGTATATCTAATTGTAAAGAAACAGTTATGAAGCAGAAAGTATTTCACTTGGCAATTAAATTTGCGTATCGATTTTTATCATTGTCTTCTGGAACTGTGTTGGGTGATAATGTATATGTATTGAATGTCTTGTTTTTTTGTAGTAGCTGTTGATACTGACTCCTGATGAATACGATTACCACGTCCAGTGTTGTAGCTATAGAATCTACATTAGCTGAAAATGTGTCCCTACCCTTGAGTAACCCATTTATTTGCAAAACCACTGATTCGTAAATCGAAACATGGCAAAGGTAGAATTCCAATTTCAATAAAGAGAGGCTTGCAAGTTTCATATGGGCTATATTTGCATATAATTTGTATAATTCTTTGATGTCAGATAAAAGCCTGCGTGCTTTGGGATACGTTTGAGAGAACATTACGCCTTTTCTCAGGCAGGAATGAACATTCGCGAAGTACACACATCAATCAGTATGAATGTAAAAGGATTCTGAACGCGTAGTCTAATGAACTTAATTTTGTGTTCAACACATTTATATATGAATTCCATTGTATGTTTGATTGAATTGACAGATCCAATATTTTGTAACCTTGACATCCGTCAATTGTGACATTCCGTCAATTCTGATATTGTACTATTTACTGTTAATTTATTGCGAAGAATATTCGTATCAGCAATGAAGAGAACTGTTCTTCCGTTTCTAATGGTCTAGGGAATATCGTGGAAAGAAGAGGAACAACACGAATTCCATACGAAGGGAATTTTGAAAGCAAAGTGTTACGATCTCTGACATCAAATGCTCTTGAATAATCTAAACATATTACAATAGGTGTTTCATTCTGAGCCGTTTATACAGGATAACTTTAAGAAAATAAAATGTGATTGTTTGTTGTTGATGTTGATTTTCTATCCACATGTTGGCAATTCAAAGACGCTTCGTGCCGGTCCGGATGGGGATGGCCATGATCGCTAAGGCAATAGTGCCAGATCAATATGTGCGAAATCGAGTCCCTTCGGATTTGTAACGAACATATTTATTTTGAGTGTACTTTACACAATGCCTCAACGTTTTACAAATTTTCTCGAAAATTTAAAAAAAAAATCCAAATTTTTTGGAGTTTTTTCGAAAGAAGCATACGTTTATAAAAGTGTCACATGTCCATTTTCGTTACGAGCATGAAATTTGCTTATTATTTATTCAATGATTTTCTGCGAACAAAAAGTCTGGTTATTATAGAAAGTGTTTCCTCGAAATATCATGCATTATCTCGGGTGGAACATGTAACAATCCCCCTGAAGGCTGACTGAATCTGAAAGAATCTTGAATGCGTATGAGAGCGACAACAGAAACGGTCTCACTTCGTTTAGTTGAACAGATGTTCATAATGTAAATATTTTGTAAATACATCTGTTGTACGTGATATTCTCATGTCAAAGATGGATATAACAATTTGGAGGCAGCGTTGGCTTTGGAAGTTATAATGATATTCTTATACTTTCTAATTTTGTGAATTCTTGGCAACGGTGTAAATATAATAGAAACCTACAACGTTAATTTTGTGTGGTTATATTTTAAATCACGTTCCTCATGAAAAGGGGTGCAGATATTTTTCTTGAGAAAAACTTGACATCCAGTGGGATAACAAAACTTTAGAGGCACACTATGTTGCTACTATAATACTAAATAAAGGAAGCAATGTAAACTATTATCGAAGTATTTTCCTTCCATTAATGTTTATTTATTGAGATTACATTGATTCTCATATGAGGATGTATGGAAGTTCAATATCCCACAAGTGCCTCAGACTGTCGAGCGGCTGAACTCCTTATTTTTATAAACCACTTTGCCATCTTTTATAACAGCATAAATGAGATGAGAATGAGCTCCATATTGATATATTATATGCTCCCACCTGAAAAAAATAAAACTAAATTATTATGCATTGGCAAGTACATGTATGACCATTTGTTTTCATCTCTTCCTGTGCTTTTTGTGCCCGCGGAGAAAAAGTTGAAGTTGAACGTGAAGGGCCCTTTTTTTTTTTTTGGTGATCTGACACAAAAAGGTGAAAGGTAAGTAAATCACCCATACTTTTACATAAACACACTCTTTAAGTATTTGATATGCCTACTAGAAAATCAGAGAATGTAAGAATCTCTGTACTTGAAGCTTGAGAAAAGCTTGACAAAACATTGCATTGAATACCATTCAAAGCTCATCTGATCTTAAAATGAATAGGATTTGTGTTCTTCATTTATGAAGTAAACGATTACAATGTATTCAATACATTCATATGTACTGCACATTGAAATTGCAGGGATCTGTGAGGAGAAGTTAATACACACAACTGACCTGGGAGCGTTCACTATAACAAAATCGGCCCATTTTCCTTTTTGAATGGAGCCGTTTGTGGCAGATCTTCCAAGAGAAGCAGCAGCATTTAGAGTGGATGCCACGAGCGCTTCATTGACTGTCATTCCCAAGTGAATGCACGCAAGGTGCATGACAAGAGGCTAGAACAGATATTACAGAACGCGTCATACAAAGAGGAACCAATCAAATAGCAATAGTGATACAACAGCACATACTGAACATCAATTAGCGGCAACTAGCCGTGAAGCTGTTCATTATATCCGTCCGTCCATTTGTCTACCTGTGTGTCTGCCCGCCTTTCTGTCTGTTCGTCTGCCCGTCTGTCTGGCCGTCCGTCTGTTTGTCCGTCCGTCTGTTAGTCTGTCTCTCTGCCCGTCTGTTCGTCCATCAGTCCTTCCGTGATAAACATCGAATTTCTCAATGATGGGCGAGCAAGCGATTAAGCAGCGTTCAGTGTTCCTCATAACTCCCCGAAGATAATAGGGCCTTTTTGCTGGAATAGCGAAACAGCAATTGACAGCAATATCTCGACTACTCTACACCACTTTTGAGGATAGGCGCACGTGCAACTCGAACTGCGCATGTGCAGAGGGTCGATTGTTTACGCTACGCTGTGCCTTTACTCCATTCAACACAAACATTTACTTCTTAATCTAATATCTCTCTCTCTCTCTCTCTCTCTCTCTCTATATATATATATATATATATATATATATATATATATATATATATATATAGAGAGAGAGAGAGAGAGAGATTAGATTAAGAAATATATATATATATATATATATATATATATATATATATATATATATATATATATATACATTTATACATATTGAGTCAATCGTGCTGGCCCAGGAAAGCAAAACGGGATGTGGAAGGAGGACAGAAAAGCAACGTTGAGAGAACACATGGACGGCGACGAAACTTATCTTTCTCGAGAGAGCGGACAAGAGAAGGTAGTACGGGCATTATATGTCCTTACTACCTTCTCTAACCTGCTCCGAGAAATTCTATGAATTTATAACGCCGCCTGTCACTGGGTTTGCACCCGGACTTAAGATCAATTGAGACTGGTGCCAGCAGATAGATGTTGATAAATTCAGGGAGAAGCGACGAACACTATCACGACTCGATTGCTGATATCTGCGAAGACAGAACGATATTGGTTTCTTTTATCAGTATTATCTGTTTGAAGCAAGGGTTGCTGGGAATGAGAATCTTGAGTCGCCTATTCTCCATGCAAGGGATTTTCGTTGGCCAGTCTCATGTAGCCTTTTTCGCTTACGACGACGAGAGAATAGACGATATTAAACTGCCTTTTTCACTACTTTTCCCTACCTGCCTTTCATATTTCCTGCCTCAGTTCTTTTTTCGGCCATTCTGTGTGCGTTCCTATGGTATATGCGGGGCTCCGAAGCGGCCGCTCTGTGCGCTTCGGTCTTGGATTAGTGGAACCGATGCCTCTTCAATTTCAAATGTCGAATTGAATCGGATAGTTTCAGAACTCAATTTTAAACTTTAAAATTCATTGTTTTTGAGAATTTCGTTTTTTGTGAAAAATGTAAGTTTAATGATCATTACGTAAGTCAAACCTTGTAAGTCTGCTAAATATACTGACTGGTTCGTCAATATTTGATTGGTTTTGAAACTCCGTTCCTAGCTCGTGGGATATCTCATCGTAACAGAGTAAAAATACTTAAACGATCAAGTGAATGTTAAAATCATGTATGACATGTTCAGGAGGAGGGAAACCAAAACTTTTAAAAATAAAGAACAATTTCTATTCAAAAACGTTCAATGAACATTTTTCTCTCCGTTCTAGTGGGCCTCACGTAGATGCTTATTCCACATATTAATATTTTTCTGCTAGGATAAAACATGGAAATTTAGCTGGCAAAGCGAAAAGAGCCATTGTTTATGAAAAATGATACACCTTAGGAGATCAAACAATTCAACAGCCAACTTTAACATATATCACGTGTGCCAAAAACATCAGAATACAATAGGAATATGTACAGATTATACGCAATACTTTCACTTAACTCTGTTGCCAAGGTTGCAAGTGGAAGAAATATTTGGCCTCAGGTTGTTAGTTGTGGGTGCGTTTTGCTTCCACAACTTATGATATAACTCAATGATTTACTATTACCATGAGGTAATTGCAACTAAAGGACCCGATGATAATCGTTTTTAGTGACCATTTTTTAATGATCGTTCTTTAATATATTAAAACCATTCCTGAAAATGTTAAATATTTACACGCGTGCTCATATGGGTGTTCTGACCAAAACAGTACTAATTCTATAGTAAGAATGCTTCTTGTTAAAGACAGATTTCATTCTATAAACCAGTACTTCATGTTCAGAGGTTACTTCCTTCCTAGTGACAGAGACTTTACAAGAAAAGGTAAGGAAATATGATAAGAGTATACACAGTGATGAAATATCTGTCACTGATTGCTAATACACCCAGGAATACTAGATTTACAGTATGTCAACGCAGGACTTGAACAGGCGACCCCATGCACCATGTTCAATTCAACACTACTGTCTTAGCGACTGCAACTGTTTTCGGCGGCTGATTTGAGTTAAATCACGATTCAAGTCAATGATTTAAATCACCGATTCCATATTTTTAACCAATATTCATCAGTTGAACGATAAGCATTATTAATAGAATACACACCATAGCCAGACAATACGCATTTGGGTTGAAGTCTGTGCCCAGGGCCACTGGAACGCCATGCGAAATCAGCTGTCTCACTGGAGGGGGCTTCAGGTGCATGATGAATGCTGTTGTCGGCAAAATAACCGCCACCACTCCCGAATTCGCCATGGCAGCGATTCCCTCCGCCGAAATTTCTTCCAGATGGCTGATAGCGGTAGCATTAAGCTGTGCACCCATCTGAAGTACGCACACATACACACACACAAATGAAAATGTACTATATTATGTACATAGAATATGAAATGTGATTCGAAATCTTATTTGCAAGTAGATTATGTAAGTAAAATAAATTCGATCCACATTTTATATACATATTATCCATCAAAATATAATTTTGATTCAACAATCGTGGAAACTACTCATAATATGATCCATTTGATTGTTTTATGAGTTAAAAAATCTACAGATTCACCGTTACCCTTAAAACGTATTACAAAAAACTCAAAACTCGTGTCATGGGCCCTTGATTCTGGGTATCAGTCGTGACAGAAAACATAAAAAACTCTTTATTACAGTAGTAGACCTAAAATGTAAAGATATAGGAGGTACGCCTTATGATAAAAATTATTATACAAATGGCTTCAACAAGTTAGTAATATATAAAATGAATGTTCGTAGATAAAATAATGACGTCTGCAGACAAGTCTCTAAATGTAGCAATAGACCCATAATTTTCGATATGATTGAGTTTAGTGCTTGTAAAAGACGTGACTGCGAACCAATTTCACGAAAAAAGGCAATAGTAATCCCTTCCATTCGTGACCTTGGCTAAGCGTATAAAACACATGTATGTGGGCCTACGGTGTATCCGGAGAAACTTACTCTCGACGTATTGTGTTATAGACCAGTCATCCAATGAAACTCTTGTGTTACAAAAGAAAAGATTTTAGCCTCAAAGTAAATGGAAATTCGTTACACACAATTTTAACAATGTTTCTCAATAATACGTGTAGTTTGTGAATTTACAAAAATGTATGTTGAATTAAATCTATTTCATTTTAAAAATTGTACGAAGTGTTTGTACGTATATTGTGTATATTAGGAAATGTATTGTATTTATGTACTACATGAAACTATGTACTACAATGTTTTAAGGTAAAGTGTGTTTAATGGACATAAAATAAATGGAGAAGCCAACTAAAAACTATACAACTCAATTACACTCTGCACAAAAATACATTTACTTCCCTGGAAGAACTTCAGCACACATTTCGTGGGCCCATTGATGGCGTTTCATACATTGTATCATCTCTTTTACTGATTTTTAGTCACATATGTTTCAGCACCAGTCATGTTGTTTGGTGCGTTTTCTTTTTAGTATGGGCTTCCCGTTATATTGCAAGTCTAGTCTTATTGTAAGGCTAGTCTATATTGTAAGTCTAGTCTTTTTTTTTTGCTTTTCCGTCTCTTTCATTTTTCTTTCTTTAGCCAGTATCAAGTCTCCTTTGAAGGAACTGATAATATGACACACCCGCACCCACCCACCCACACCCACACACACACACACACACACACACACACACACATATATATATATATATATATATATATATATATATATATATATATACTATGTGATCAAAAGTATCCGGAGACGTCCAAAATGGTGTTATGGTGTAGTCGTGTTTTTCCATGGAGGGGGCTTGCATCCCTTGTTTTGTGTGGCACTATCACGGCACAGGCCTACGTTGATGTTTTAAACACCTACTTGCTTCCCACTGTTGAAGGGAAATTCGGGGATGGCGATTACATCTTTCAACATGATCGAGCACCTATTCATACCGGACGGCCTGTGGTGGAGTAGTTACATGACAATAATATCCCTGAAATGCACTGGCCTGCACAGAGTTCTGACTTGAAGCATATCGTACACCTTTGGGGTGTTTTGGAACGCCGACTTGGTGCCAAGCCTGACCGACCTACATCGATACCTCTCCTCAGTACAGCACTCCGTGAAGAATGGGCTGCCATTCCCCAAGAAACCTTCCAGCACCTGATTTAAAGTCTGCCTAAGAGAATGGAAGATGTCATCAAGGCTATGGCCAATCAAGGACAACACTCTATTTAATTCCAGCATTACCGATGGAGGGCGCCATTAATTGGTAACTCATTTTCAGCCACGTGTCCGGATACTTTTGATCACTTAGTATGTGTAATATATATATGGCTGTATCGAGAAAAATAGAATTCAATGGCTTAGCAAAAAATTATAGTTTTCAATGCAAGAACGACATCGGTACCAATAAAACTGTTTTAAAAATCAGTTTAAGGGTGCCACAAACGCCATAAACTCCATTTTCGGCATTTTCGCTACTTTTTGAAAATAACGAATAAATATTATTTAATTTATTTTTATGAACGGATTTTTGGCTGAGACCCATGTTATCCCGCAACAATTTTATGATATTCAAACAATACTTATTTGATTCAAACAGTGTGCCACATTAGTAGGAACATGGCCAATTTTACGTTAAAAACCATAGAAATTGACATTTTTGAAACGGCTATAGGTGCGTAAATTTGTGTTTTAATACTTTTAATTACTAAATACTTTTAATTTGAATAAGATTAAAGTTTGACCTCTTTTCTGTAAGAACTTTCCTTTGAAACAATTTCATTGCAATCGGCTAACATTTCGCCACTCGTCATCACTGATAACACCCCACATTTGAGCCGCATTACTGTGATTTCTTCATTCACTATTAGGCTATGTTGAACACATTTGTAGAGACATCAAGCGAGTTTGGAAGTTGGTAGACTTTAAAAACCATTTGGAAGCCCATGAGCTTTTTTTTCTTTTCGTTTCTGTGCTTGCAATAGTGTCCATGTCGTTGCTCCTGCTCATTACTCATTAATGCTTTAATGCATTAACCTCTGTCAAAAGTCACAACTTCTTAGTTGCAAAATTATGTAATCAAGTTTGATGGTCAACTAATTGTACATACAAAACTCACAAATAATAAATATTTAGTATACGCCCGCGAACAAAAGTGCGTAAGTAGAAAGTGCTACTCCTTCAACAAGGGAGGCCTTTCTGAAATCCTCCTTCTGGCTCGTGATTTCGCACTAAATAATCTCGTCCAGAAAACTGTCACCAGAGGTTTTAGTAAAGCCTCAAGAAAGAGAGTTGGCGGCGTATCCAGCGCAAAATTGAAATCCACAAAGACGCAGCAGTGAAAAGTATTATGTACCGTAGAATAGGGTGACTTTGATAACTTAATTTTTTTTTAAATACTTCATCTTCGGTTTTGAAAATTACACTTTTGAGAATTGTAGCAGATGTGTGGATGTTCAAGGATACATTACGTAACAAAATGATATAGATAACATGATTCACTTCTTTAAAATAATTAAAAAAACGCCCTATCAAAGTCCTTGTTTTGGGGTGTCTTTGATATCCTAAACTAAATATCATTAAAAGACGTATTTTAGTGATAGTAGTGTCATGTTCAATCCTCATTAAAATTGGACAGACTGTTTTCTTTTTATTTAGCCTTAAACATAGGGTGTGACTTTGATAGGAATGGCTGAACGTCTACGTTTGAAATAACAGGCAACAAGACATTACTTTTATATTACGATAATTTTAATGAACATTTCTAGGAAGATTCACTTTTAGAAACATTTCTAGAAAGATTTCAATTTTATGTAAGTAATCTCTTCACTAGAATTCCTTTACACGTCTACAGAATCATTACATTTGTAATAACTCTTCCGTCATTTTCTTTCTCCTCTGTGGGCAAAAAGGCCAAAATATCCTCAAAGTCAACATCAAAGATTTTCTTTTCCACAAGTTGAATATCTGATGACTGGTACCCACACTTTTCAAACCAATTATTATATTCCCACTCAATCAGTATTTTGCGGATCACACCGCCGTATCTGTGGGCTGTGTACGAACACTCCCGGCTTGTGAAGTGTACTTGTCAAGTTGTAAGTGTGCTTGAAAGTGTACTTGTAAGTGTGCTCGTGAAGTTCGTGTTGACACTGATACTTCATTTGTGTCTTTCTCACTGCTGTGTGAGAGCTCGACAGTTCATGTCAATTCTCTATTAGTTTGCGAAACATCATCCCTCTCAGATGTTTCACTGTTTTTGGCAGAATGATACTTTTTCCTTGTTCAACGGCAAGTCGCTACCTCTTTCTTACTTCATTAGCAGCAATGTCAGCAAGTCTTTTATCCCTCAAATATGTAAACAGAATGTCATGCATAACATTTTCAACGTTGCAGTCTAATTGTGCATCAGAAAGTTTGGTTATAATTTTGGAAGGATTGAAAGATGAAATGCATGATGCTTTATGTTAAACAATGTAACATGTAATAGAAATATTATTATTTAATACCCGTATTATATGATTTATTTGACAAAAAATACTAATCAAAGTCACCTATCGACTGTCATCAAAGTCATCCCATTCAAAAAATGATCACAAAACTCTATGGCATTTAGGTTAGAATATTCTTCTATTGACTATTTTCTCCCATAGAGTCCTCCTTACTACTAACGTGTTAGATAATTCAATATGCCTTGGTCTCAGCTTGGAAATTTTCTGCCGCACGAATTTCTTCAAAATATAATACACGAATTTTAAAACAAAACTCAGCCACAGCTATGAATCTTATGAAGCAGTAATATGTCTATTGGCACTCGTAGATATCCAGAATAGCCAACTGACGCACAAAAATGTATCGAGTCAAGAATAGTAGCTGCTACATCACATAAACATAGAATGTCAAGGAGATATCAAAGTCACCTCAATCTACGGTGCAGTACTACCAAAATATGTGTAATTTGTATACATATTGTGTACATTTGTGTACGCCAGGACTCAAGTGAATCGAATAATTGAACTTCATATACATAATTTAATACTATTTTAAACATCACACTTATTACGTTTGTAACAAAAAAGTAATAAATGTTTAATATAAATTGAAGCAACAACTAAGATGAACAATCGGCTTGAAAAAGTGTTAGTTTTATCAATCTGCGGCGCCGTGTGCTGCTTATTTTTTGGTTGCATGATGCTTGTCCACGGAAATGTCAATGAATCATTAACAGAGGTTTTGAAATGCAGAAGAAATCTGAAAAAAAGAAAGGGTGGGTTTTCAGAATGCATTAATGAATGTGCCTAATGCAGCAGCACGAGCCGCGGCGGTGCGCGGGTCAGACCGGCGGGCGCGATGTTACGGGCACTGTCGCACGCACCGAAACGAAATAAAACAATTGGCTCATAGGTTTCCAAATGACATATAGTGTTCAGTGAGCCTAGTAACATCAAAACCCGTTTGATTTATCAAACAGTATTGTCATTGCAGCCTAATAGTGTACAAATGTGTAGATACAAATGTGGGTCGTTAATAGTGATAGCGCGCAGAGCAATTTTAGCCAATTGCAATGAAATAGTTAAATTATGAGAAGCAAAATTACTAAAACGGAGATTTCAATCATTTATCTTATCTAAATGAAAAATATTTTGGATTAAAATTTACGGAGGTATGGCTAATTGTAAAGTGTCTATTTCTATGTCTTAACGTAAAATTTGCCATATTCAAACTAATGTGACCCCTGTTTGAGATAAATAAGAATTGTTTGATGATCATAAAACTGTTGCGAGGTAAAATGGGCACCACCTCAGCCAAAATTCCGCAGATAGAAATAACATTAAATAATATTTATTCGTTATTTTCTAAAAAGCGAAAAATGGGATTTATGGCACCCCTAAATCGATTTTTAAAACGGTTTTATTGGTGCCAATTTGGTCTTTAATCGAAAACTAACATTGTTTTCACTAAGCCATTGAAATATTTTTTTCGATACAAATATACATTGTTGTTTATGAAAATTGCAACACCAAGAAGGAGACATAGAACTATTGCAATGATCCACAGATAAATGATTAGAATTACAGAACTGTATATGTATTTGTCCTTGAGTATTTAGTACGGTGAGAACCCTCCACGCGTTGCTATCAGAGCGTGTAGACGTCGTGGCATTGATTCAAAGAGAGCCTGGACATACTGCTGGGTACACACTGCCTCGCAGTGACCACAAAGCATCAACACAGGCTTCAGGAGGACCACAACGCACAAGTTGCTGACTGTTCATATACCAGATATGTTCGATGGGCGACATGTCACGCGAACGTGCATGCCAACCAAGCAGCTATCGTTCTTCGCAGAAAGCTTGCACATTCCTCGACACATGCGGTCGAGCATTGTGATGCTGAAATATAGCATGTGGACCTGCTTTCAAGAGGTGAGTATCTCAGGCTTTAAAACCTCGCTGATGTAGCGGTTGCTGTTCAGATTGCCCCCAACACGTATGAGTCGAGATCGCAGCCAATGGCGCCCCAAACTATCACACTTGGTGTTTGTCCGCTATGGCGCAGAACATGGTAGGCTGGCAGATTGCGATCACCATGGTAGCGTCGATCACGTACGCGGCCATTGCTGTAGCACAAATTGAAGTGGGACTCGATCAGAAAAAAAAGCACATTTTGTCACTCAGGACACCAGTGAACACGTCGGGTGCGCTAGGCTTCTGGTCAATGGGATTCGACGTAGTGGGATGCGTGCCACCAGTCCAGCCCTCAGCAGACGTTGATGCAGACATGACCACACCCGTTGCTCCAAAGTCGAGTCAACGAGGACGACGCCATTCTGTCGGTTACGGCCGTGCAGACAATATGGCGGTAATCTCGCGCTGTGGTCACATTGTGTGGTCCAGTACCGGTTCGTCGCTGTGTACGACCCTCATATGTCCATTGGTTTCACACACGCATCACTGTCGTAGCAGCGCGCCCCGATCGAGCTGCAATGTCGCGGTATGATAAAGTCGCTTCCCAGAGACTGATGATTGTGCCCCGTTCGAACTCACTCAGATGATGAGATTGCGCCCTTTCGCGTCGACGAGGCATACCGTTTCTTGCTTGAATGTTTCCACGACATTTTGACGACTCAACACCCACTGAGTGTAGCGTAACACTGACCTGACCTGTCACACAAAGGAGGGCGCTGCTAGTCCAATGTGCACGCCATCAGTTTCCGGGTTAATGACCTCCATCTCGATCACGTTTTTGTCCAGTTTCCCTGATCCATTGAGCAAATGCTGAGATGGCGTCTTGTTTTGCTTCTGGACAAAAATGTAGCTTCACTATGGGCACGTTTTCTTGAACTCTCTTTTTGCTTGTAGTGATGGTAGTGATAGGAGTAGAGTTGGGGGTGAATTGCTATTTTGTTGGCAATGCAGAGGAATCAAATCTGGAGTCCGTTTGCCGATGCAAAGAAGTTTTCTACAACTCTGGAACGAAAATGTCTAGTTTCTACTAATCTCAAGCCATTTTTCATTTTATTCTTATTATTTTTTAAATTTTGTATTCATCTTTAAACTAATTGTTCAAATGTAAGGAAGGGGATCTGGAACTCAAGGAAACATGCTCAGTTGATTTTTCCCCCATACGTCACATACAGTATCTACTGTTTTTAACTAAATCAAACGAATCAAATAAATATGCAAATTGAATCACGTCTTATGTATACACGGTTCTACACACTCACTGATTTTTAAGTGATTCTGACCATTCCTTCTGGGCGTTGCAATTTTTGAAACAACAGTCTCTCTCTCTCTCTCTCTCTCTCTCTCTATATATATATATATATATATATATATATATATATATAGTGGCACAGCGTCCCTCCATGTTATCAGCCGGGGCGGTCGCGGCACGGGGGGGTCCGGTAGGAGGGTGGTAGCAAAAGGCGGGGGGAGTAGACGTTGAGACAACGAGACAGATCGAGACCTTTTTTAGCGAGACCTTGTGCTGGTGTAGTAGTGCACGCGAATGTTGTGATTTGTTAGTGACGATTGCTGAAGTAAAGAATTCCAAAACTGTTAAAGCTTGTGAAAGTAATAATGTTTCGTTAATTCTTTAGACAGTAAGAATTAAAACTGACTCCGGTGTGAACGGAACGAGTCAGATCATTTTCTGGTGATTGGACTGTGGACGGAGGCGAGTGGAATGTGTGAGCAGCCGTGGTGTGCGAGTCTCATGCCATGGTGGCCATGCCTCATTCTGGTGCCATTGGAGGAGTTCCGGCCTGTGGCCAAAAACGGCGCGCCAGATCGCGGCCGCTCCCCCGACACGTGCAGCCGGTGCCGCGATTGGAGGTCGACATCGCGGAGGATACCGAGCCACGCCCCTTCGATGAGTTCTCCGAGGAGGATTTATTTGTCATTACGTTGTCGAGATCATTTAAATTGGATATAAAATGAACAGATGAAAAGACGAGACGTGTTTGAAATTTTGAGGACTTCAAGAATGAACTAGGCATCGAAATATCGAGGGAATGTAAGGGTCACGCGATATGTAGAACTTTATAGTGATTTTTCTTGTCAGTGGTGAGCATCGTTTCAAGACGAGGGACTTATGCTAGAGAGGGAATGGAGAATTGAAGAAATAGAACTTAAAAATATCCATCTGACGTAACTTATGTGTGTATGATGTGGGATTAGGAAGGAGAGATCATGCACGTTTAAAATAAAGGCCACTGGACTTTAGATTCATGCCCGATAGCATAAAACTGTGCGATATGTTTGTGTTTCCCATAACTCATAGCGGTGAGAGATAATGATAATAAATGTGTTTTGTAATTAATGCGTTTAATCATTTTGGAGGGTACACTGTGCGACGTAGTGTTGAATTTGCATGTAAATTTATTTCAGATGATTGACTTTATGGTATCAAGTGAAGTTGGCTTATCGAGCATTGATAATAATTTTGCAGATTTTCGATTGTTTTGTTGTTCAGTACTACTTCAATCTGAGACATTAGACTAATTATTGCATTATGAGGAAAACTTTATCAATGTGTTTTGTTATGCTTTTTGCTGCGTTTCGAGGCATAGGAAACCATGCATTTCTTGCATTAAGGCATATGTGAGACATTTGCGCTGGCGACAGGTGAGGACGTGCTAGACACACGTGTAATGAAATGTTTTCATTACATGTTCCTGTTTGTTTCAAAAATGCACTTGCTTTTCTTTTCGTTGAAAGTACGTGAGACAACGCAGAAAAGAATCCCGCCCTTAGTTCTCTATTTGAAAATGATCCACTGACTAACATGCTCAACGAAACAGCCCCGCTTCCGGCTTGGCGGCTTGTCTAGCTGCGCAGTGCACGTACTTGCCGCACAATAGCAGACATTGGCTGTACTTTTTAAAATAATAGCATGGTTTAATTTAGACACCGGTTCAATTTATGCAACTCTCTCCCAATCAGCAAAAAATTAATAAATAATTTCAATTCACGAAAACATATATTACTTAAAAATTCAGTAATAATTTGAATATCTCTGAAATGACAACTGGACCTCGTTAGGTACTTTATCCCGGAAATTTTACTATATCCACATATACCTCTCTTATTTTTCTGCTGGCTTTCGTGTAAATGAAATGTTGTATGCACGTGATATCGTATTCACAAAGTGGAGAAATCTTTATGCTATAGGTGGATACAACTTGTTTAGCCCAAATTATATTCTTTGATTAAAAAAATTATGTCAACCTAAACCTGGTTCCTCAACGTCTAAACAAAAAATTCGTTATTCGAATTATCTTCCGGGCTGGTCAGCAGTGATCTACAGGAAATCATATTTCCAGACGTTTCGTCTGCATCTGCCTCAGACATCAGTGGCGAAGTGGTCGTGGGCGACGGCCGCCCAGCCTTGAAGGTAATTCGAAATGTGAATCCAGCCTTGAAAGGCTACGTTGCTTCATTAAAAAAATCGTTCTTTGAAAAAATATCGTAAAACGTCCCGACAAAGCACCTGAATGTTTCAGTCTTGTAATATTCAGTTAGAATGAGAGAATTTTAAATTTATAAAATTCTAATTCTCTTTTTACTGATTGTGAGTATTATTAAATTTACTTACAGGAAAATAAGAATTTTAAAGTGATGTGCCAATTTTGTCTATAAAGGATATTTTCGTACAATACTTTACAAACTCTCCTCTCATTACCAGAAGAGCTTGATACGTAGTCTTAAACTATAAGAATTAGTTCTTGAAATCTTTTCGATGCAATTGAAATAAAATCATTAAAACAGAGTTTTGGAATCGATACTTACTTCAGCACTGCCCAAGGCGCACAGTTCATCCCCATGAAAATTTACTCTTAACCCAATATTTTTTCCAGCAGTAAGAATTTTTCTGCTTTCTTCCACATTGAAGACCCCTTTTTCACAAAAAACGTCTATATTTTCTACGTTTAGGGTTCCATTTTGTTTCATCTCTTTTACGGCCGGAATTTGATCATTCACAACTGCATCAACTGCTTCAGTAGAATTCATGCCTCTGCAATAATAATAATAATAGTAATAATAATAATAGTAATAATAATAATAATAATAATAATAATAATAATAATAATAATAATAATAATAATAATAATAATAATAATAATAATAATGGCACAGGATCTCACTTTGTCGTAAGAAGCGACTTAGCGGAGCAGCAGTGAGCTGTCCCAACCTAAACAAACGTCTCCATCTTTCACGGGTACATTCCTTCTCCAACCCATTCGATACCAGATACATCTACTCTTTAGAATAGATGAATACTCGTTCATATCTCAACAGCCCTTACCTTCCTTAACATGCCCTAGCTAGTCTTTCTACGTCCAACCCTACGCCCGAGCGCATAAACCATCAGCTCCGCGGGAGACGGGGAAACCAAGTTATGGAGGCTTACAGGGCAATGGCAAAAACCCATTTGGATGTGGATGGATGAATGTAAATTTGCCTCGGGTCGACGCAGATGCCTGCAAAGCGGTGGGCACACACGGAGCTGGCGCTGGCTGGAACAACTCGCGTCCCACAGGAGTGATGCTGATTGGGCTGGCAGCCAGGTACCCGAAATTACTACAGCCGACGGCTACAAGACGTATCAACTACACCAGACTGTTTCCTAGACACCAGTTGCGACAATGCCACAACGGAATACAATGGACCAACGATATGAGCGAAAGTTATCTTTTCGCAATATCCGTTGCGCTACAACTCGTGTAGGACATTGGGAGGAATTACGTATATGTTTTATTCAAGTCTCACCTCATTGAGCAGAATATTGCAGACCAAAGAATATTTGATATATAAATCTAATAAATATGTTAAATGTTCTAGAAAAATAAGATTAACAATTGAAAAATGAGATTAACAAAATGAGATTAGGGCAACAAAGGAACACTCCATCAGCCAGAAGATCTAGAATCACTATATCGGTTGGCAACTGTTGAATATGAAGGGAAGTAAAAAGTAAACATCCTAATGGTGTCCCGTGCTCCGTGTGGCCCATTAGGAACAAATCAGCTCCTCTCTGTGACTATCTTTCATACATCTGGCTACATGTAGGACATCTGGACACATCCTGGAATATATTGTGGTAAAAGACACATCACAAGAATTGGTGCGGGTTACTCATCGACGATGGACGGTATGCATTACATAAATTTTACATTCTCGCCCTTACTTTGTAAGAAGAGAAAGTATTGTAATTGTACGCTGGCCAACGGCTAATTTTCGACTGAACACCTCTTATTACCAGGCCCTGGTAACGAGGAAGTCGATAAATATTGCTCCTATATACAGTAAATTACTTCCTCTCACACGTTGGGTAGTCAGAAACAATGTTTTGTGGGAACTTAATACCGAAAAATCAAGACAGACGTTTTGCCGTCAATCGTCATTTTGGTGTTAATTGATATGTTTAGTGGTTTATCCACTTTCTCATTACCGGGGCCCTGTAACAAGATTTTCGTGGCGAAATATCGCCGTTTTCCGGCGCACGATTACAATACTGTCTCTTCTTGCGGATTAAATGCGAGAAAGTAATATCGCAGCTAATGTATAAATACAGCTGCTGGAAATCAAATTAGTTCATTATTCATTATTTTTCTTTGTAACCGCTCAATTTACATGAAGCATTTGGTTGTAAATAATGGTATCGGACAAACTGACCAAATTGAGATTATGAGATTATTGTTTGAGAATGTTTATATATATATATATATATATATATATATATATATGTATGTATATATATGTATATATATATGTATGTATGTATATATATATATATATGTATATATATATATATATATATATATAGAGAGAGAGAGAGAGAGAGAGAGAGAGAGAGAGAGAGAGAGAAAGGCAGAGCGAGACAGAGAGAGACAGAGAGATCGTCAGACAAAGACAGAGATATAGAGAGGTAGAGACAGAGCGACAGAGAGGGGCAGAGAGAGTGAGAGAGCGAGACAGAAGTTTAGTTACCACTATTTAGACCTGAACGCCTCATACACGGTCTAACTCACTCTGGAATCGCATGAGCGCCACAGAATGTAATGGAAATGTCAAGAGGATGTTCCTCTTTTGCTTTCTGTAGAATTTTCAGCAAACGTATTTCACTGTTGACATCTAAGCCGTATCCAGATTTACATTCTACCACGGTTGTACCTGGAACATAGTACATTACAATTACATTTGTAATCAACAATTCTTCATATACTAATATTTAAGAAATTAGATGTAGCAAACGAAGGGAAATTCATTATAGATAGGATGGTATTCGATAATTAATTATTTTTGCAACAATAATGCATGTGAGGAGTGAAGAAAAATGTGAAACGGTGTATATTGTTTTATATTATACAGTGCCGACAGCGATGGCGAAGTTGGCTAAGCGCATGTACCGACTAAGCACTTCGGCCTGAGGGGTCGCGGGTTCGAGTCCCGCCTTGGGTATGGTTCTTTGTCCCTTGTGTATGTGTTGTCGCAGAGTGGCTCGCGTTCTGCTGGACCCAGATCGGAGGAGTCCACAAGTGCGTTGGTGTCTAGTGTATAGTCGAATATTCATTCCGTAGGGACGCAAAGGGTAACCGGCTGTCGGCTGGATAGAAGCTGTAGGAACACCAACATATTATACAGTGCAATTCTCTTCACGTGTGACGTAGTGAAATTAGAGAAGTTCAAATAAAAATAATATAAAAAGTATATTAATAAATAAAAAACAAGTTATATTCAATGCTGAAAATGAAACCTCCGGCAACCTTTTCTTCCCCAGTAACCCTGCTTTACCGCAGAAAGCGACGCGTGATGCGCGCTGTCGGACTTCCGTCCCGTGGCTATCAGCGTCACATGGCCAAAATTAAAACCTATCGCCGACCGGCGGACCGCGTGCCTACAGCACTCAAGATCGTCTGGCCCTTACACTCCGGACATCTCGCCCACACTCCTACTCTCCCCGTACCTACTCGTTCTCCGCTCTCCGATCCAAACTGAATGATGGCGCCGCGTTAAATAATTGTGGCATGCACCCCCACCACACAAGTTTTCCGGGTAGGGTCGCCTGCTGTCGGCAAGCGAGGGCTCGCTAGCTTCCTAGAAGATTACTGCCTTCCCCAAGACTTGTATTGGATAGGAAGATACTGGACTGGAAGATATTGCCAGTGGCGCAGCGTGACTCGCGCGTACGAGGATATTGGACAATAACGCAAAAAAATTTAACATTACGTTCACGTAACAGTTCAAACCACGAAAATCGCTCGTAGCGAGAAGACTGACATTTTCTGAACTATTTTTCCACGCAACAAATGTTCAAATGAGGAGTGGGCCCTTTGTTCTGCGGTGAATAATATTGTTCATATGGTCATCATTAACTGTTGTCGACCGATGGATGTCGAATAAATTCCTTGGATTACTTGCATTTGCATATTAACGCCACAACAAGTCACTCTTAACTAACTGAGCACGCAAAATCTCAACTACTTCCATGATCTTGAATGAGTAGGCACTTGCGTTCAATTTCTCTCTGCGACTTATGGTAGGAAATCGAGCAAAAGCTCAACTCCAATTGTCACGCGCGAATGACAATTACTTCTCTTGAGAATATATTAATTTTAGATTAAAATGAAATATAATGAATTGACGAGTTATTTTATTTAGATATTTATTAGGTAGTAGGTAAGCAACATTTCTACTGACTGTGATCTGTAATGTCCAAGCATGGTGTCCCATGCGAGTGAGACATTGACTACGTCAAGTGTGCTGCGCTCTCACGACCAAACGTGCAACTGGCTCAGTCTTTCTCACCAATTAATGCCAGCGTACGAAACGCGGAAGTCATTGCCAGGGGGGTGAGGCAACAGAGCTCGTCGGTTGCACATGCGCTACAGTCCCCAAGTAGAGACAGCGCCAGCGCTTATGTCCGTGCTACTCTGCGGGCGGACGCTAAACCATTTCAGCATCCAACAATGAGAGACCAGCATGGAACAACGCGCCGAATTCAATCCTACGAAATCGCTTATAATTAGGGACTGGATTTCAGTGTCAATGCATATTTTCCTTCTGTAGCCAGGAAGTATTAAACAAAACATCACTATTTTTTAGCGACTTGAAGCTTTTTTATGAGTTCTAGAGTGGAAAGAAGGTGACACGTATTTGTTTTCCTTTTTTTTCTAATCACACTCCTTTCAGAAATATTACTAATTACTTCTTCCGAAGAATCATGCGCGCGCCAATATTAAAAATTTTATATACCGGTTCCGTCAGAAAAATTAAGTTACACTTAAATTTAACTAAAATAGATATACTTCTTTGTGATGTAAATATAATTTGTGTAAACATATTATTTAAATACTTAAAATATATTTTAAATTTTAAAACGTAAATTTTTACTTTAGGTCGACACTTAAATTAATTAATGTACTTAAATTACAAAATACTCATGTATTTATACCCTAATTTGAATATATCTAACAAATTTCAAAGTGGGACACGCATAAATACATTTTTTTAAAATAATTTGTTCATCGGCGCACGTACCCCAGCCCGCTGCCCGCCGGACTCGCTCCTCGAACTATGGGGCGTCAATGACACGACGCATCGTGACGTCCAACATAAAGCAACCGCGAGGCTTATCTCAGGTTATCAATCGCAGAAACACACATACGGTCTCAAATGGAAGTCTTCTGACGATATATATATATATATATATATATATATATATATATATATATATATATATATATACCGGAGCACGCAAGGACTCGCTGCTCGAACTACGGGGCGTCACTGACACGACGCATCGTGACGTCCAACATAAAGCAACCGCGAGGCTTATCTCAGGTTATCAATCGCAGAAACACACATACGGTCTCAAATGGAAGTCTTCTGACGATATATATATATATATATATATATATATATATATATATATATATATATATACCGGAGCACGCAAGGACTCGCTGCTCGAACTACGGGGCGTCACTGACACGACGCATCGTGACGTCCAACATAAAGCAACCGCGAGGCTTATCTCAGGTTATCAATCGCAGAAACACACATACGGTCTCAAATGGAAGTCTTCTGACTATATATATATATATATATATATATATATATATATATATATATATATATATATACATATTGTGACGTACCTGGTTGGCGGTACTTTTCACTGCAATAAATTTGGAAAGGACGGGTGTCTTGTCTCGTGAAAGGGTCTCTTAAGGATTCGGCAAAACAAAGTTATAATTTTGTCTGAACAAAAACACGATTTATTTTTAGAATCACACCTTCAGTACATTGCCTTAATACAATCATTCCCTGTTTTGGTACCAAAACTTAGTTTACAATTTTAGATCCACAATACCTCGGACCTCGAGAATACGTCGTTTGTTCTCTGATGATTTCCAACGGCCGCAGCGGTCGGTGACCTTCGGCGCGGCTCGACGCTCCTTCGGACGGTTGGCGAGGCGGGCTCCCGCGTCGTCGGCCCACTGCGGCGGTGGCACGAATCCCTCTGCTTTGACACCGACTGTTGTACGTGTCGATCCAATGGAGTATGCACTGCTTCTAGCTTCCTGTTCGTTTAGTCCTTGCGGTACGTCTCGCTGCTTTATTGTAACGCAGTTCGTTGATTCTCCTCCACATTCCGCTTTACCACAATGCGAGCATGTGGCCACCACTCATGCCGGTATCAGCTGCGCGATTTATAGTTTTGCCTCTTTTTTCCACTGTTTCCGATACTACGAACACGATCATTAGCTTGCACTGTTCAACATTTGCCAATATAACGTTTCACTCGCTTCCTGTCCGTTTTTCTTTCACTAGTCCACTTAATTTAGTCCTCTTTGCCGCGAGCACCAATTTCGTACCGACCTCTCTCACGCACTGTGTCACACACCTAACTGCCAACTGCCGATGTCTCGCCCGCTCTCGTCGGCCCACGGCGGCGGATTCGTTCCCTAGTCCCCGTCCGTTGCTCGCCACTATGCCGCGTAGTTCAAAATGGTCGTAATTATAATAACACGCTGTGTCTCTAATTAATTGGAGAAACGCTCCGCGTTTCAATATATATATATATATATATATATATATATATATATATATATATATATATATATATATACCGGAGCACGCACGGACTCGCTGCTCGAACTACGGGGCGTCACTGACACGACGCATCGTGACGTCCAACATAAAGCAACCGCGAGACTTATCTCAGGTTATCAATCGCAGAAACACACATACGGTCTCAAATGGAAGTCTTCTGACGATATATATATATATATATATATATATATATATATATATATATATATATATATATATATATATATATATTGTGGCGTTATGGGATTGTGCGACCCCATGACACCACCGTCTCGTATTATGAACACCCACAGGCAGCGAGGAGAGCAGGCGTAAATCAGAGTACCTAAACGCGCAGCCTGGTATCCGTTGCCCGTACTAATCAAAGACGAACTAACAAGCAACGTTTTTCCTTGTGAAGAGAGGAGAAGCAAGCCCCACCACTGAGAATTTCCCCAGGCGTCGCACCATAAATAGGCAAACCCCCAAGCGGAAGCTCTCTTTTGATTGTCGCCGTTCGTCGGGTAAGCAGCATTTCATCACCGCTCGTCGACGTCAGCTTAGATATTATTTGCCGCCGCAGCGAATGCTAGGTAGGAGTTTTCGGCGTCGGACAGACGTGCTAGTTAGTCGTCCGCGAAATAGTGAAGATTTAGTAGAGTGTTTCTTTTATTAACAACACGGGAAGTAAAAAGTTACCCGTTGTGAGAAAAGCATTGAGAGTTCTTCTTTAACGAAGTAAAAGTAGTAACGAGCGGGGAACTTGCACTAGTATTCAGGGAAGTGCAAGGGACATTTTTCACAACGTGGGCGTAGTCAGAGGCGCCGGTAGCAGTCGAGGGAGAAGAAGAGGCCGACTAGGAAGGACGGAAGAGGACGCGAGTAGACAGGAGAAGAAGAGGCCTACTAGGAAGAACGGAAGAGGACGCAAGAAGACAGCGTAGACGGCGGAGGCGAATCCCGTCTCGTACGACGCAGCTGGGACCGAGCGACGTCGGTGCAGAAGCCAGCGCACGACCACCAAGGCCAGGAAGCGGGCAGTTTTCGAGGTAACACTAGAACTGCGGAAAGTAGGTCAAGTTCACGTCGGCAGGGAAAAGACTAGTACAGGAAAGTGTTAGGAAATTGAGGACACGGGTGGCAACAATTTGCATCATTGTAGTGGGAGATATTTGATGCGCTATTGCCCGCCTTAAACATTCTATTTGGAACATTTATTATTCTGCCATTAGCTGTCAGTTAAATTATAAATGAGAGTAGTGCACTTGCCCACAGTTTGTTCTTTACATGTAATATTTTTTTGAAGCAAGAGATTGTAAATATAAATTTTGTTTCATGTGCAAATGTAATTAGGATAGCATAAATTTAGATATAATTAATTTTCCAAGGGAATTCCCAGTGTAGATAAGGGTAATTCTTTTAAAGAATTAGTTTTGGAGTAAATTATGTGTTCATTCAGTTAATGTGCTGTAAAGGATTCTTTTTGTGTTTTTGATCATTTTTTTGTAAAAGTGTGATTCTATTCTTGCTTTTTTTGTCATTAACTTATGCCACAAAGTTTTTTTGGGGTAAATTATACGCTCGTTTATGTGCATTTTGTGTGATTTTATTGTGTCAAGGGCTCAAACCTTTCTCGCACCCTGAAGATCCTGCTCCCTAGATTTAAAGCTCGCTTCACGAGCAAATATCTTGTCAACCCCCTCCACGGTTCATGCTGCTGTTGTGAAGGTACCAGTTGTGTGGAAGGTGGGTGTGTTAGAATATATATATATATATATATATATATATATATATATATATATATATATATATATATACCGGAGCACGCACGGACTCGCTGCTCGAACTAGGGGGCGTCAATGACACGACGCATTGTTATGTCCAACAAAAAGCAACCGCGAGGCTTATCTCAGGTTATCAACCGCAGAAACACACATACGGTCTCAAATGGAAGCGTTCTGACGAAATGCGACTATTACGTTTATTTATATACAACTGACACTGCTGTGGTCTGCCTGAAACAGAGCAGCCTTCATTCTCAGGTATACTGACAGTCCAGTATTTTGGTACTAGAAAGAACCCCATCCAGGAAAATATTCTGGAAGTGTTTTTTCCTCAACGGTTCTATATGTTTTCGAGGGTGCTGAATTGGAATTTGATGTTTGACACCTCAAAAAAGGTCGGCTTCACAAAGAAAATTACAAAAAACCCTACTAATTTCCTACTGTTTAAAGGTTTCGCTTATATCTTTCTACACCATGCGTTTTATATAAACAATTGTTATTTAAAAAGTTAAAGCAGATACAATTTCCTACAAAATGCATACATTAACTTTAAATTTGAGATAGACGGTTTAGGCGCTAAAGCACACTGAAAAACTGTTACTTTTTGGGCCGCTAGCCAAAGTGGGAGAGTAACTCTTTCCAGCCATCCTACCACGCGGCGGCGCTCTAGTTTCACTCTGTCATGCTTAAAACAGGTAATATGAGCAAATAATTGGCATTGCTAAATAACACTCCGATACTCATAGAACCAGTAGGGACGTATTTGTTAGCGTGGAGTTCCTGTAAATCCTTGAAACATACACCATAAAGACACGTGCGCTAGCCTTTTTTTGGATGTGGATAAGAAATACCTTCAATCACCTTTATCAGTTCTTCAATGGTAAATTGGTATTCATCATCATTGTTTCAAAAAAAACTAAAAGTAGTTTGCGTTGCTGGTTCTACACCATTTATACAGAGCGTGACTGTGATTTGTGTTCCTGTCTTCTTTGGGGGCTGATGCAGTGCTTTTATGCTCATCAAATAAGCATGTGCATCAGCAACTGACAAGTCAATTACTGCCTCTACGCAATATACTATATGAAAGTCGAAACTCATCATTACGGTTTCTTGCGAATCATAAAAGTTTTACAAGAGTTGTCTGCGCAGACACCGTTTACAAACGTTGTCTGCGTTCCATCTTTCAACTTTTTATAACAAATAATCCACTCTGTAAGGCATAATGCACACGTAATAAAACTGAAAATATTACAGGTTCATATTATTTTACAGCGAGCTCGTGAAGTGGTAAAATATCTTTACATTGACTGCCGATCTAGCGCCGGATAAAGCTCGGGCATCTCTGAAGAGTCCATCACACGCTGGGGCATAGTTTAGGGTGATATTCAAGGTACAGTCATGAGACGGTGCATGGAATACTTCGTGGAATAATATGCAAGTTCTAGACTTCCAAAATTTTCTACGAGGATCTGCGTATAACGCCTCACAATTTGAGTTATCCTTATTGCTGTCGTTTTCTTGGGAATCATTCAGTACATCACTGTTGGAGATTTGCAGATGTAGTCTAAATTTGTATGGACCGCAAAATATAGTGGTAACAAAAGTATTTTAACGTTTCTCCGTGGTGAATTAGATATCATACGCAGGTAAAATTTTAACAAAAACGTTTATTTTGTTAACAATGATTCACAAAAAAATACTTGATCTATGTACAGATATATTACACAGTCCTTGTGTTCTTCACTTGATTATTTTCCTTACACACCACTGCGTTCTCTTGATTATTTCTTTACACAGTTCACTTCTTCTGATTATTTATTTACACTGTTCTCTTCTTCTACCCTATCGCACAGTCCGATGCACTGTCCACCGTCAACAGCGCTGATCACAATTCATTGCGCAGTCCACAATTCACTGCGCAGACCACAATTCACTGCGCAGACCACAATTCACTGCGCAGACCAGAGCCCAGTTCACTGCTGTTTACCCCGATGCACACTTCACAGCTCAGCTTCCACTGCAGACGTCAGATTGCTGACTGCTGTTCACCCACTGCACCACTGTTCCCACAATGCATACTCGCAGCTCAGCTTCCACTCCACACAGACTAATGCATACTCACACTGACGGACTGACTGCTTACTACTTATTACTACTTCCAGCTGCCGCCGGCAGCGGCGAATTTATACCTCGCCGGCGCTCGCCTCGAGCCATCGGGAACGTGCGCAACATTTCTACGTGACTCGCGAATAGCCCAGAACCGTCCAGTTCGGGGGGTGCCGGCAGATTAAGCAATCTGCGCAGCGAATCCCGGCAGATGATGCAATATTCGTTACAGTATCTTTAGAATTACAGCTGCAGGCGATGAGATAGCAGGAAAAAAGGAGATATTTTGTATCACTTCTCAGTAAATATCATTCTCGTTCAGATCAGATGTCTTTCTCCATTGCTACGTTACATCTGGTAGAGCCAGACTATGCACATTCTGTGTACTTATCTCTACAAACTCCGTGGTAAAGTTTTTAAAACAATACAATTTATCATTGTTTTCTCCTTAGGCAATTACCTAATTATTGGCAAACAACTGACATAGACATCTGATTTGTTAATAATGAGATAAATAATATTCGTAATTGAGAAAACAAAAAGACCATTTTAAAAAAGTAGACCATACATCGGCAATTGGATACAATCGCTGCTATACGGAGTAATATACTTTGGATAGGGAATATTGCGGAAGATCGATTTCGAGATTTCAATGGAAATACACGTTTGGGGGTCCCCTGATACCGAAAAAGTGTTGTTTTTTTCAAAACGTCCGTCCGTCTGTCTGTCCGTCTGTCCGTCCGCCGTCCGTCTGGTGTATGTCAACAACACTAGCGATTTTTTTTTTCCAAGTTGTAGAAACCCCTGTCCATTTGGCCTGAGTCGAAGCTTTGCGATTTTGAAAATCATTCATTCGTTTTTGGGGATACTTTACATGGAGCCCCTGGGACATTTTCAAAATTTTCTCAAAAAAATATGTTCCAATTTTTTTCTTTAAATTTCTTATAAGAATAGGGCAAAATGCATTTATAAATGTGGTATACGTCCGATTTTCACAGTTAACTCTGAATTTTCGAAATTTCAAAAGTTTGAATTTTTTGGGGATCTTCCAACAACAAAATTATAGACATTTTTTCTTCATATACAATTTGTTGTCCATAATTTGTTATTTCATTAAGGTCATATGCATTTTTTGAAAATTGTAGTCGTTTTCGCGCAGTATTGCGTGTATTTTGTGCAATTTTAAAAATTACAAAAAAATATTTTCTCAAAAATGGCTCCAAATTTTTTCTTTAACCTTTTGGTAGGTTTAGTGCTAAATATATTCTATAAACGCCATATTATTGTATTCTTTTGTTTTTTTAAAAAATTACAAATATGTATTTTTTTACTTGGTTGTTATGACGTTAATATTTATATTAGCAGCAATTTGTTCACATTATTGTATTTATGAGTACATGTGGTTTAAATGACGTCATATAATGTTCCTCGAAACTCAACCGTTTTCTGTGAAAACTAGCTCGAATTTCCGCATTTTTAGAAACGCCCAACGCGTTTTTCTCAAAAACGGCTCTAAATTTTTTCTTCCAACTTTTCGAACGGATTTTGCTAATTGCAATCTTTAATATGAGGTAAATTTCATTTAGGGGTAGTTTTTTTCCTTCAAAAATTACACAAATATAATTTTTTTGAAAGATCTCTCACGCCGTTGATATGCACATTTTCAGAAATTTGTAAATACCATTGTATTTGTGAGTTACAATACTTAAAATGACTTCTAATGAAATTTATCGAAAACTCAAATATTTTCTGTGAAAAAGAGCTTCAAATGTCGAATTTATAGTAAAGCTTAAGCGCTTTTTTCTTAAAAACGGTTCCAAATTTTGCAAAGAAAATTGCCAGTTAGGGCAAGGTTTTACTGTTCTCCAATAATCTTAAAATAATATTCCGCTCTCCAATTAGAAAACTGAAAAATTAAGAAAATTGCAACAAAAAAAAATGTTCTGTGGGCTGCGATAGATGGCAGCTGGCAAGAGAATATGGCAAGTCGAGACCAAAGGAAATAGAATACCAATACGGGAAAGTCTATGCCATTCTGTTGCACCACTAGTTTTATTCTACCATATAGTGATACGATATTTCTTTTTCAACCTGAAGTTTGCGTTTCCGAACGTCTATGATATTGTCTGGTTCAGTATTTTTGTTTAATACCTAAAATTTCCTCATTAATGTTATTTTTATTTTACTCATAATTTGACACATATTGACAAATATATTTTTGGCATAAAATTTTGATGAATATATTGTATTGTACAGAACTTTTGTCATAATTTTCCTATATTTCCCTTATTTTTGTTACCTAAGTCTCGTATTTACAAATACTCCGAGGGAGCAAACACGACCCTAATGTTTCCATGTGTATCGGACTGTTAATAATTTAACAATACCAATTATTTCTTTACAAAGCTGTTTTCGAGCATGATAAAGTTTTCACGAGTGATGCCGCAAGATAGGATGGCGGGATAGAGCTACTCTCCCGCTTTGGCCGGAGGCCCAAAAAGTAACCGTTTTTCAGCGCGCTCTAGTGCCTAAACCGTTTATCACAAATATAAAGTTTAAGTATGCATTTTGTAGGAAATTTTAACTGCTTTAATTTTTTTAAATAACAATTGTTTCTATAAAACGCATAGTTTTGAAGATATTCGGGGAAGACGAAAACTAAAAAAACGAGGAAATTTGTATTTAGTAACTTCAGATAGCCTTACAATAATATCAATACTATTGCTATTGGCATTTTCTTAATATGAAAATCTATTCCTACCTAAAACGAGTCAAGTGAAGTTTTTTCAAGAAAGTGAGAATCGACCGTACTTGTTAATGTCGCAAATATGTTGGGCAGTGACAATGATGAATAAACGTGCACTGCTGATCCTGATCACCCTTATGTATCACCTGATACGAGTAATAAAGGAACTGACCGAACTTCGGGAACGAAAATGTCTAGTTTCTACACATGTTGCTAATCTTGCGCTTTTTAAAATTATTATTATTATTATTATTATTATTATTATTATTATTATTATTAAAACTTTTATCCATCCCTCAACTATTTAAATTTAAAATGACGGGAAGAGATTCTGGAACTCAAGAAAACGTGCGCAGACGATCTCCCCCATACGTCACATACAGTTTTTACTGTTTTTTACTAAATAAATCAGACCGAGCATGTTCGTCTTTTGTTTCTTCTGCTGTGTTCGCCCATCGTTTGCCGTCTTCTGCCCTCTTTATGAGACAAATATGTATACTAATATATATATATATATATATATATATATATATATATATATATGTGTGTGTGTGTGTGTGTGTGTGTGTGTTTAATTTACGGTCGCATCAACATCTAGGTCATTAGTGACCACAATTGCATTTAACGGTGTGGTAACTGTGAAGATTAAATGATATGATGATAAGGGGTGAAAGAATGAACACTAATATGCCTCAGGCCATGCCTGAGGCGGGACTGCGAACCCACAATTCTTCAGTCCGAGCTTGCTACGGCACTACTGCCTTAACTATCTCGGTCATCCGGACCGGCAAAATCATTTGACATTGAGAATTTTCATTGACCTGTGTTTTTTTAGAAATCTGTATTTCATACTTGAATATGTAATTCAGAGAATGCTGTGAAATAATGTCTTAGCTATTCTGCATTCTTTGTGTTATTTTTTAGAGAAAGGAAAGAATTTGAAATTAAAAAAAAAATTCTGGATGCATGAAACACGACACGAATTAAATTCACCCTTTTCAGTGTAAACTTAAAACACTTCTCAAGTAAGTTTATGACAGTGTTAATAGACAACAGTCATATTTTTCGGATGGGGTCAGTGCCTAGTATTACAAAACAATGCGAGTTTATGCTTCCATAAATAAGTCTTCAATGTGCGTGCTGAATGGCATTTCGTCGCTTCGCAGCGTTTGTGCAAAGAGAATTCGCGACGCGAGGGGGAGGAGGCAACTACTACAATATTCTTAATAAAAGCTAGCCTTGAATTCTGACCGGAACCTATTAATTTACTCAGGAAGTTATTTAAGTGGACAGATGATAATGAGAACAACATTACCTTTATATTTTAGCATCGTTGAATATTTAGAAAGAGGGTTATTGCAACAATGATATAATAAAAAACAGTAGAATGCACAGAGACAATACTGTTTCATTTCTTTATGAAAAAGTAAATTAATGATATTCTCTGTAAAGTGAAGAAAGATAAATATTAATTAAATTAACAGTATCACATACTCTTATTCGTATAAATATTTCGACGTTTAATACTAAATTGAATTCTTTTGTCACCTTTTACTTTGAATTTAATCGGCTACTAATGTCATTATATTTAGTATACTGAAGAGCCAAAAAACTGATACAGCTATGCGAATTGAAGTAAATATATCTCGAACCAATCACAATACGGCTCCCCTGCAACGACCATATAAGACAACCAGACTCTGGCACAGTTGTAAGATCAGTTATTGCTGTTATAATGGTTGGTTATCTCGATTTAAGTGAGTTTCAACGTGGTGTCATAGTTGACGCAAGAGAGACGCGGCATAGCATCTCCGAGGTTTGCGATGAAATTTGGATTTTTCCGTATGACCATTTCACGAGTGTACCGTGAATATAGGGAATTCGAAAAAACATCAAACCTCCGGCATCGCTGCAACCGCAAAAAGATCATGCAAGACCAATGATGACTGAGGACAATCATTACACATGACATAAATGCAGCCCTTCCGCAAATTGCTGCAGATTCAAAGTTGGGCCATCAACAATTATCAGCGTGCAAACCATTCAACGAGACATTATCGATATGGGAGCAGCAGACTCACTCTGTACCCTTCGACACAAACCTTTACGGCCTGCCTGCCCAATCAAGGGATTCCAAAGATTGGAAACACGTTGCCTGGTTTGATGAGTCTCGTTTCACATTGTTTCGAGCGAATGGACGTGTATGAGTATGGCGACAACCTCATTAATCTATGGATAAATCTATGGATAAATATCTCGGTGTTCCACTGTGTAACTTACCATACTTATACTATTCAGAGATTGCAATGGTATTTTTTCCAATTTTTAAACTGTCGATTTTTGGGAGAAATTAAAATATGAAAATAAAACTGGTCATTTTTTAAAATCATTTATGTATTTAATACATCAAATAAAAAACACCTTTTGTTCTTTGATTTTGCAAAATATTAAAATTCTGTCACGATAGCACGTGTTAAAATGATTAATTTTAGCAATGCGATATTTTTTCGAAAATTTTTAAATTAATATAATTTGCGAGATACCATATGGGAAAAAAATGAAAAACACATGTTTCATATTTTTGCTTATGCTCTTTACAGAAAATATTTTAAAAATCTGGGATATCATGATCACATCAAAATTTTACTTAAATTTTTGCGATATGATGTGGAATGTACGTGGTTCATTTTAACGAAAATTAATTTCCTGTCTCTTAATCATGCGTGATATTTATCTGGAAAATAATGAACGTTTCGATCGGATCAATAACAGGCAAATGCCGGAGCAATAACCTAAACTATGAGGCATGGACCACGCACGATCTTTCCTTTTTCTTCCGTGTCCTATCCTCACTCCATACTTACACATACATGCACTACACTGTTACACACGTCGGAAGCGTAGAGCTTATCCCGGCTGGGGAGGTGGTCTGCTAGATCTAGATCTCACCGTCCAGCAGGGGAAGAACAGCGCCACTTCCCATTAAAACATGCACTACCCTTATGAGGCTAATGACCATAGTAGTTGACGCGCCCAGAAGCACGAAATAAACAAGTAATCAAAGACGCAAGACGTAACGAATTTTGATGCGAAGGTCGCGAAAGCGGGCGCTTCTCCGTGTTGCAATGTGTCGACAGTTCAAACACGTTCTTGTATGCAATTTATAATGAATTATCGAAATAGTTGCCATGGAAACTCAAACACCTTTCTACTTCCTGGAAAACAGACGCTTGCAGTGCTGCTACAAGATTGGATGATCTACTCTTTGCCGAATCCTCACAGTTAAAATTTCTTTACTTTCCATCGAAGAAGAATATACCTTTTGTTTACAATTACACCATAAGAAGAAAGCCAAAGAATTCAAATCTGAAGACAGAGGATGTAATAGTGACAGATGCCCTATCATGCATAAGTACATGATCTGAGTGATTTTCAACGAAACATCCTCCAACAGATATGGTAATTTACTTCTGAGAAAGGTCGTGTATTTTGTACCGTACAGACTGTCAGGAAAAATAACAGGAACAAAAATTAAGTGTCCCAAAATGCTGACTCAAACATTTGCAGAAAAGCATATCCGATTCTTTGTGGCCCACGAAGATGTAGATTTGCATGCACTCTCTAATGCGTGGTGTGTGTTAGTTAAGAATAGCATAGTTAGTAAAGGAACAGTCACCTGCAAATACTACCGAGAAGAAAAAGTTGACATGTGCATATAATATGTACTCCTCGGCGCAGAGGGTGGTGCATGACCTCTCTCAACGCCCTCGTCTACGTGGAATCACACTCGGTGTTGGGCGTCCATGACGGAGTTGCGCCGATGCGCCGCTGCACTGCCGTCTTTGGCACTCGCCGAGCAGGAGAAACAGGGCTGTGTAGTTTCCAAAAGAATATCAAGCGTGCGGTTCATTATCTGTAAACCGTATCTGTTCATTTACGCTTTCTAAAAGTAACTGGCCATGCTCTTCATGTAGCGTGGTCGACGTGTCCGCCAGAGTGGCGCCGAACTCGGAAATTTCTTTCAACTGCTACTTGGGCGATCATATTTGTCTTAATAGTGTTCAACTGAACGCCGATTTCACAGCACGATTGCTCGCATTGTAACTGATGATGGAAAAAGATCCGATGCCCTTATATTTTATATGAGAAATATCGCGAAGTAAAGGAAATGAGGTATTTGTAAAACTCTCCGTTTACAGAGGATTCCAAAACGTTGCACCGACAAAATTGTACTTTACACCTGACCAACACCTGTGATAAACTCCTATGATTTCTGTAAGTATAATATACAACCTAAGAATCATGTTTTCAGATATCAGTGTCAATATTCTACTACTTGCTTGTTTCTACTTTCTACTATTCAGTTACCTGCATGCATCATCCTTGTGAGTCTGGATTTCAGACTTACATACAGTTCTTCATCAGAAGCATTTTTGGTATTCCTAACTGTGGAATATATGCCTCCTCCTTTTTTATGAATATCCATGTATGTCGCTCCCTCTAGCTACAACGAAAATAAGTAGTTCATTATAATTCAATACCAACATTAACATGAAATTTCATAATTATAGTAAACCATCGTTAATAGGAATTTCAAAGGATTAATCAAGGAAATAATCAATGTTCGTGTAATAAAAGCGTGATATCCAAAGATTCTACTAGGAGAGTTATTTAAGGAGTAAAATCGCAGCAGCGCAATCCTCGCAATATTAGCACTAAATAATCCCCCTGCACTTTCAGTCACAGAAGAATAACGGCTGTAGCAGGATAAGGGGGGGACATACCTCCAAGCTTAATTCAACGTGAGTAAAGGGCATGCTTAGTGTTATTTTGAAAGTCATTTTCCTCATTAATAATATATAGATTTTTTGGAGAAAATCTTGTGTGAACAATACAATCAAAATAATAATGCGTAATGATGCTTTTGACGCGTATGAGATATATTTCGTTTAATTAGCTGTTTAATGATTCAATTATTCGTCTTTGTTATTTATACCGCACATGCAATTTTGTGAGTAATCGACTTACCTTCATAATGAATTCATTTATTCGATCTCCACTCCATATGGGATGAGTATGCGCATCAATAAATCCAGGAATTACACACATTCCATTTGCATCTACTACTTCGTCAAACGATGTGTCTTGCCATTTTTTCATAATTTCTGTGTTATTTCCAAATTCTTCAATACGGCCACTTCTAAACATACACAAAGGAA